>BOPN01000574.1:247500-255000 GCA_017312705.2 Penaeus japonicus | reverse complement strand
TGCGGAAATAGGAGGAAAACAGGAATAAAGTATCAAGGGAATGGGTTAACGAAGAGGGACGAAGGACAAGGAAAAATAAGAGGGACGAGGAATGAAAACAAATAAAAGGAATAAAAAAGGAACGAGAAAAGAGTAACAAAAAGGAGACAGAAATAAGGACAAGGCAAAGGAGACTGCGCTCGTCCCCCGCCGCAGCCTCTGTAGGAGGGGGTGTGAGAGAGAGAGAGAGAGAGAGAGAGAGAGAGAGAGAGAGAGAGAGAGAGAGAGAGAGAGAGAGAGAGAGAGAGAGAGAGAGAGAGAGAGAGAGAGAGAGAGAGAGAGAGAGAGAGAGAGAGAGAGAGGTTTCCAGGTCACGAGAAGGCTCGGATTAGGGCCGTTTACCTCATGTAGTAAAAGCTGTGCCTCTAGGTTTGGTAAACTCTCGTTTTTCCTTGTTATTCCTCCTCTCTATTAATGTGTGGTGTTTTGTGTGGGTGTGTGCGTGTGTGTATATGTGTGTGTGTGTGTGTGTGTGTGTGTGTGTGTGTGTGTGTGTGTGTGTGTGTGTGTGTGTGTGTGTGTATGTGTGTATGTGTGTGTGTGTCTCCCGCCCTCTTTCCCTCTTTCTCTCTTTCCCTCCCTCCGTCCCTCCCTCTCTCTCTCCCTGAAATACAGAAAAAAGAGACGACGAGAGGCGAAGAGTAAGGGCGAGGGCCCAAGGATTTTTCCCTTTAATAATCAAAGCGCAAGTCTCGGAGTCTCAACCTGCTCGAGATAATAAGTCAACAGCGTCGTCTCCTTCGTCTTCTTCGTCTTCTTCTTCTTCATTCTTCCTCTTCTTCCTTCTTCCTTCTTCCTCCTCCTCCTCCTCTTCCTCCTCCTCCTTCTTTGAGAATTTCCCTCTTACTGCACTTGGAGTAAGGGTTAAGGGGGGAGAGAAAGCAGGAGGAGGAGGGGGAGATGTAATCTGTACGATATTACATTCTCGACCAGGAAACAAATGGGGGAAAAAGAATAAAACAAATACATTGGAGATGGAAAAAGATAAACACATTTCTAGAACCTTCCCTAAGGCTACGTTTGAGGGGAAATAACTTTTTTGAGAGATTTCCTCCGACTAGTCACATACTTCTGCATCGAGACTCTTGACTCGCCTATTTTTGTTCTCCTCTCCTTCTCCCCTTCCCCTTCCCCTCCTCCGCACCCTCTCTCTTCTCCCTAACTTTCCCTCCCACTCTTCCCCTATCTTGATTCCACACTTCTTCTTTCTATCTACCTACCTATCTACCGATCTCATCTATCTATCTATTCATCCCTCTCTCCCTCCTTTTAATTTCTTCCTCCCTCCCTCCCTCTCTCTCTCTCCCTCCCCCTCTCATTCCGATTATTTCTGAAACTTCTCCGTCTGACCAGTGAGACTTCCGAAACGCAAAGAAAAAACTTCACCAATTAGGTGGAACTTCCTCTCATTAAAAATCTCGTCCAATTGACTAACTTACTTAACTAAAACGAAAAAAAAACATGAAAAGGATTTCGTTGACTAGTAACCATCGAGAGACACCATCACAAACACCTAAAAAAAATCAATAGGAAATTTAAAATAAATACAAATAGTACATCTAACAATCATCAGTGTTACCACTATCGTTATATATAATCATTATCATAATAATAATCATAACAATAATCCACAAGATAATATTCTTCTCGCCATTTCAATCATCATTATATCCATTATCATCATATCAATATTTCCATTATCATCCTTAAAACCAATTTAACTAACAATAATAGAACACATAAACAAGCAATGCTAACAATATGCCGACCAGGAAAAAACAAAACTAAAAACAATAACAATAAAAAAACAACAACAAAAAGACCCTAACAATACACATTCAAAAATTACTTCGGCAATAAAAAAAAATCTAGACGTTCCCTTTCCGTCTTCTTCGACGTGTCTCAAAATCCGAACAAAACTTTCGAGCCGTCCATGAGAGAGAGAGAGAGAGAGAGAGAGAGAGAGAGAGAGAGAGAGAGAGAGAGAGAGAGAGAGAGAGAGAGAGAGAGAGAGAGAGAGAGAGAGAGAGATCGACTGGGAGAGAGGGAAGAGGGAGAAGGGAGGGGGTAAGACAGAATGTGAAGGGTGGGAGGGAGGATGGGAAGGAGGAGTAAAGGAAGGAGAGAGGAAGAGGGGAGGGAGGGAGGAAGAGGGAGAGAAGAGAGGGAGGGCGAGAGGGAAGAGAGACAAAAGAGGGACTGAAGTGGGAGGGAAGTAAAAGGGGGAAGTGGGAGAGAAGAGGGAGATGAAAGAGAAAGTGGAGGGAGGGAGGGAGCAATAGGTATAGAAGGGGGAGGGAGGGAGGGAGCAATAGGTATAGAAGGGGGAGCGAGGAAGGAGGAGGAAAAGGGAGACGGAGAGAAGGAAGAATGAGGAAATAGCGTTGGGAAGAGCTTGGGGAGAAGGAGAGGAGATGGAGGGGAGAAGGAGAGGAGATAGAGTGGAGAACGAGAAGGAGAAAAGGGAGGAGGGAGAGACAGAGGGCAAGGGGGAAGGAAAAGCAAACCGAAAAACGTGAAAAAGACGAAACGGGGGAATTCTAAACCGATAAATCTGCCAAGGCGTTGAAATACGTCTTTCAGATATCAAAGGAAAGAAAGGAAAAAAAACAACCTTTGTTTAAAAAGCGGTTTCAGCTGCCGCCTCTCCCTTCCTTCCGTTTTCGGCCTTCCCTCTTCCTTTCTGTACTTCTTTTTCTTTCTCCTTTGCGTCCGTACCTCCCTCCCTCCCTCTTCCGCTTTCCCAACTCCCTTCACCTCTCTCTCTCTATTCCTTTTGCACCCCCTTCTCTCTCTCTCTCTCTCTCTCTCTCTCTCTCTCTCTCTCTCTCTCTCTCTCTCTCTCTCTCTCTCTCTCTCTCTCTCTCTCTCTCTCTCTCTCTCTCTCTCTCTCTCTCTCTCTCCCCCTCTTTTTTCTGCACCACCTTCTCTCTACCTATCTACTTCCCTGTCTCTATTCCTTCTTTCTTTCTTTCCTTCCTCCATCCCACCCTCCGCAACCCTTCTCCCTCTATCTCTCCCATTCGCGTTCAATAAGCCATCGTAGCTGAGCCTCTGTCATCACTCGATTAATTAATATGCTAATATTTAAAGGGGGAGGGAGGGGAGGGGAGGAGATGGGAGGGGTTTGGATGGGAGGGAGAGGGAGATGAGAGGGGTAGGGCAGGGGAGAGGGAGGGAAGGGGGTAAGAGGGAGAAAGGAGGGGAAAGGAAGAGAGGACAGAGGGGAAGGAGAGGATCAACAGGAGGGGAAAGAGAAGGGAGTGGAAGGAAAAGGAAAAAAAAGGGAATCAAATCAAATTAAATTGATTAACAAGATCGCTAAACCGTCTACTCTTAATGAGGTCGCGCTTCTTCCACCAGCAAGTTTAAGCGGTGATGATGATGGTAGTGGTGATGTTTGTGATCATAGCGGTGATGGTGATGGTTGCAATGATCATGTAAAAATATTAATATCTAAAGAGCAACACCAAATAACACTTACATTATCAACAGCAATAAAAACACTAATGCTGACAATGAAATTAAACATTTGAAGAGAGTTTGTACAGGTGTTAAAAGCTTTTATTATTACCATCATCCTATAACAATTATCACCTAAAAGTAAAAAAAAAAAAAAATCATATATGAAATTAATAGAAAAAATAACATTAGCCTGAAGTGCCTAAAAGGTCCATGTATTTTGCAATTTGACGAGAAATACATATAGCAATATATCATGTAATCATAGTCGTAATGCATTTCAATAATATATACCATATTTTTATTGCTACATTTTTTTAAACAGCACTGCCGCTCTAAAATTACTCATGAAATATTCATCATAAAAATCATCTTGAAAAAATGAAATTTTGACACTGTAATCAATATAAAGGATGAAAATTAAATGTTCAAAAAGTTGGAAAAAAAACAATAAACCAAAATGAAGAGTAAATAAAGCTAAAAAAAAATGCAGAACCGAATAAACGAAATGAAAGTTATGTATACGAAAAAAAGGGAAATGAAATCAGACAAAATTTCTTTCAGAAAATGCATATATATACAAGAGAAATATAACAGCAACAAAAATAAACAACACAATCAACGCACAACTCGAAAATAATATCAAATAAAACATTCAAAGACAAAGGTAAAATAAAAAGATAATCAAAAGAAAATAAAAACACAAAACTAGCAAAATAAAGACCCAAAGACAAACACAAATAAATAAAAAAATCAATGAAAATTATAAACACAAATAAAGTCTCTTATAGAATGTAATAAAAAGTATTTTAAAAAAATTAAAAAAAAATAAAAGCATAAGCTTCAATTACAAATCCCCCTTCCTTCCTTACCTCACCTTCCCTCGAGAGCTTCCCCCAAACGCCTTAAACAAGTCTGTTCCCTTCGTTGCGCAAGGGAAGCGGAGAAGGAAGAAAAGGAGAAGAGAGGAGTGGGGAGGGGAGAGGGGAGAAAGGGAGAAAAGAGAGGCGAAGGGAGAAAAAATAAAAAGAGAGGGGAGGGGAGAAGATGGGAGGAAAGGAGGGGGAAGGAGAGGAGAAGGAAGAGGGGAAAGGAGAGGAGAAGGAAGAGGGGAAAGGAGGAACGAAGATAAGGGAGAAGAGGAGAGGGGATAAGAAACAAAGGAAAGGGGGGAGAGGGGAAAGAAGAGGAGAGGGAAGAAGGGAGAAGAGAGAAATGAACGGGGGAAGGGAACATAGGAAGGGGACGTGAAAGAGAGGGGTGGAGAAGAGAATAACCCGTGCTTTCTCCTCCCGTCTCCCTCTCTTCCCTCAGTATGCCTCTTCCCCCTATCCTACCCGGAGAGAGAGAGAGAGAGAGAGAGAGAGAGAGAGAGAGAGAGAGAGAGAGAGAGAGAGAGAGAGAGAGAGAGAGAGAGAGAGAGAGAGAGAGAGAGAGAGAGAGAGAGGGGGGGGGGGGGGGTGATCATATGGTTGCTTCCATGCTCCTATCTATTGCTCTCATTCTACCCACTTCCCCTTTCCCCTTTCCGCTGCTCCTTTCCTTCCTTCCTTCCTTCCTTGATTCACTCATTCCCTCCCTCCCTCCCTCCCTCCCTCCCTCCCTCCCTCTCACTCGGGAAGTTTTCAGGGCCAACCACAAAAGTTCGAGAGGCTGTGCGTGCAAAGGACGAATGTCGTTAGCAAGGACAACATCAAGAGTGTGAATAACGACCACCAAAGGAGGGGTGGGGAGGGAGAGGGAGAGGGGGGTAGAAGGAGAGGGGAAGAGAGAAAGGAGGAGAGAGGAGGAGAGAGGGAGGGAGGGAGGGAGGGAGGGAGGGAGGGAGGGAGAGAGAGGGAGAGAAAGAGAGAGAGAGAGAGAGAGAGAGAGAGAGAGAGAGAGAGAGAGAGAGAGAGAGAGAGAGAGAGAGAGAGAGAGAGAGAGGAGAGAGAGAGAGAGGAGAGAGAGAGAGAGAGAGAGAGAGAGGAGAGAGAGAGAGAGGAGAGAGAGAGAGAGGAGAGAGAGAGAGAGAGGAGAGAGAGAGAGAGGAGAGAGAGAGAGAGGAGAGAGAGAGAGAGGAGAGAGAGAGGAGATAGATATGGAGAGGGAGAAGATGGAGAAGTAGAAGAGAGGGAGAAGAAGGAGAAGGAGAGGAAGAGGGAAAGAAAGAGGGGAGGAAGAGGGAGGGGGGCAGTGAGGGGGAGAAAAGGGAGCTGGAGAGGGAGAAGTGAAACGAAAGGGAGGGGGAGGGGACGGAGAAGGGAAAGAGAAATAGAGAGGTGAGTGAGACCAAAGCAGGCACGGTAAGCGGCCTCACACGCCAGCGACTAATTGCCAAAAAGTGAAAAGCTTCGGCCCCGCAACTTTCTTCCCCTTTCTTTTTCGTTCCCTCTCGCCCCCCTCTCTCTCTCTCTCTCTCTCTCTCTCTCTCTCTCTCTCTCTCTCTCTCTCTCTCTCTCTCTCTCTCTCTCTCTCTCTCCCTCCTCGATCTCTCATCTGCGGCCGAAAATACGTCCGCCCACCAGGACGACTGCAAGCTTTGCAACGAAGACCGAGGTGTTAATTGGCACACGCTACAAAGGTCATTAAAAGCAAAATGTTGCAGAGACTTGGAAAGTGGGGGGAGGTAGGGTAAGGAAGGGTTAGGGGGGGGTCAGTGCAGGTTGGAAGTTGGGTGGAAGGAGGAAGTGAAAGGAGGAGGAAGTTAGAAAAAGGGGAAAGGGGAGGAAAGAGGAGGATGGAACGAAGAGGTGGGGAGGAAAAGAACAGAAGGAGGAGGAAGAAGAGCGGAGGGAAGAGGAGGAGTGAGGGATAGGAGAGAGAGGTAAAGGGGAGGCAAGGAAGGAGAGGGAGAAAGGAGGGAAGAAGAGAGATAAGGGAAACAAGGGAGGGATGGAGAGAAGGGAGAGGAAAGAGAGGGAAGAGAGGAAAGAGAGGGAGGAGAGGGAGGAGGAGGGGGAGGAGAGAGAAGAGCTCCCGCCACACAATCAACCTCCCGCGGCCAAACAACACCCCAAGACTTAAGCCTTAAGACTTGCCTGATCCACTGAATACCAACTAAGTTTCTTTAATAACCTCCTGCGCCGACCTGCAGATTATGCCACGTCGAGTCAGCGCTCTCCCCCTTTCCTTTCCCCCTCCCACTCCCCTCTTCCCTCTTCCCCCCTCCCCCTTTCATCCACCTAGCTATAGCCAGTCATTAAAGCTCCTGAAGTCCCCGCCGGCGACGATGATGACGACAACGACGATGACGATGACGACGACTACGACGACGACGACAAACAAGGAGCTCCTCTTGGACTCCTTTTTACCCCTTCTCCCACTTCTCCTCTTTTCTACTTCCCTCTTCCATTTTCATTCTCTTTCTCTCTTGTTACTACTTGTTCCTCCCTTTCTTTCCTCTTATTCATGACGACGCCCGCTTTTCTTGTGCTTTCTCTTGAGGTCCTTCTCCGTCCTCTGGCTACTGTTGCTCCTATCCTTCCGTTTCTGGACATTGGTTTTATTCTTTTTTCAACTCCTCTTGCACCTCTTTCTCTTCTTATCTATTCCCCGCCTTCGCCCATCACCACCGCCACCTCCTCTTCACCTCCTCCTTTTCCATCTACTCTCAAAATCATCATCTGTTACTAGCATTACTACAGCAACTTTACGTCCACTCCCTCGTCTGCTTTATATCTTCCTCCTCTTCTTCCTCTTTACTACCTTGTCCTCCTCCTCGAGAACAACACTCTCACTCTTCCTCCCTCTCCCTTCAACCCCCCCCCCCACCCACCCAATGGCTCCTCTTTACCAAGGCTATCTCTTTCCTTATCTTAATTCCCGTCTTTTCTCTCCTTCGCACAGGGAATTTTTCTTCGTGACGCTCTTTCTCGAAACGTTATCTATACGATCATCAACTTCTGTACCCCTTTTTTCACCCTTCACATCGTCTCCACTCTTCCTCATTTGGCTATCCTTTACCCTTGCACACCCCAACCCCCCCTTACCGAATCCCTTTTTTTCTTTAAAGATGAG
>BOPN01000574.1:240000-242500 GCA_017312705.2 Penaeus japonicus | reverse complement strand
GATGTTAACTCACGCACTGGAAAGTAAGCAAACAAACAAACAAAGACATGAATAGACGCAAAACGCACGCAAGGGGAAAATAACAAAGAAATACACACATACAAATAGGAACGTACACACGCACACATCCAAATAAACAACAAACGTACATACATACACGAGTAAACACACAGAATGTATTCACAGGTTTTGCAACTTGTTCGCGAATATAGCAAATGGTGCACGAATGCCTTTAGGAAATAACCGGGGGGAGGAGGCAAGGTGGAGAGGGGGGGATTATATTTGTTTATTTATCATATACATGCTGATCGACGGGGGAATGGCACCCAAGCGGATATATAGAAGAGATGAGTGAATGAACAATATGTACTAATTACCACATCCTCTTTCTCTCTCTCTTTGCATCTGTATTTCTGTCCGTCTCTATTTGACTCTGATTCTGACTCTCATCACCATCACCCTCTTTTCCTCTCCCTCCCTGATCTCCCCCCTTCCCGTTCCCCTCCCCTCCCTCTTCCATCCCCTTCTATCCTTCTCCCTCCCTGTCTTCCTCCCTTTCCTTTCCCCATTCCTATCCCTTTCCGTATTCCCAACCCATCTCCATTCCCATCTCTTTCCACTTCCCCATCCCCCATCCCTTCTCCATTCCTCTCCCTCCTCTATTAACCTCTTTTCCTCTCTCTCTCTCCCCGTCTCTCCGCCTTCCCTCTCCTTGGCACGACGCGACCCGACGGCGACAAGCAACAGCCAAGTCTCCGCCAATGACAAGGATTCCGGTGCCAAATCCCATCAGTTTTGAGCAACGGCACAGCTTAAGGAGAGAGAGAGAGAGAGAGAGGGTGGCTGGGACGCGGAAAGGGAGGCATAGGAGAGGGGAGGGTGAGGAGGAGAGAGAAAGAGTGAGAGTGAGAGTGAGAGTGAGAGTGAGAGAGAGAGAGAGAGAGAGAGAGAGAGAGAGAGAGAGAGAGAGAGAGAGAGAGAGAGAAAGAGAGAGAGAGAAAGAGAGAGAGAGCAACAGCAACTAAGGGAAGAGATTATCACATCTAACCCGCGCGTAATTATGTATTTCTCCGACTTTAGTGGGCGGGAGCGAGCCACGCCACGAGGTCGTATTTTCGGGCCGCGCACATGGCCGCCCACTTTATCGCCGGGTTCTCGCAAGATCCAATATATCGAGGCTGGGATATGCCTCTTATATCATTGAAGTTTAAGGCCGCTACTGCTGGCGCTGGTACTGCGGTCGCATTTCCGAGCAAGGGCAAGATTGCAGGTCTCGTAACTGGGTATCAGATAGTTTTTTTCATTTACGTTTTTTTTTTATCTATCTGTTTATTCACATGATTATTTTGATCTTTTACAAATTGGATCATGTAGGGTTTTTTCCAAGGGGTAGGATTAGATTTTGTGTTTGCTTTGAACGAAGGATAAAAAAAATACTAGAAGTAAAAAATAAGCAATAACAACAAAAAGCGTTGTAGTCAAAAGTAGAACCACCACTTACAAGTAGAAGAAGAACAACAATAATAATCATAATAATAGTTGTCATTATCATAACAATAATAATAATCATCATAATCAATATAATAATAATTGTAATAATAATGATGATGATAACAATAACCACAACACTAGTAGTTGCAACAGCAACAACAACAAATAATAACAATAATAATACCAATACCAGCTATAATAACAAAAGCCACAATAATGATTACAATACCAATAAAGCTAACTAACACTAATAATAATAACAATGATAATAACAACAATAATCATTGCAAAAAACCTTATCAAATAAGGATTTGTGAAAGAAACAAATACTTAAAAAAGAAGAAGAAACATAAAAGCAATAAACAAATAAAGCAGATAAAACAAAAGGTCATCGCGAGAGGCCAAAAATGGGAAGCCGCCCCCCACCCCCCACCCCACATACACACCATTCCTCCCACGCCCATAATGCTCAACGCCGATTACCTTTCGACGCGAGACCAGCGACGAGCAGCGGCGAGAGCGCTCCCTAAGCCTCCGCAGGTAATTCCGATAATGACGTTATTGACAGATGAAATTCCACTCGGACTCCTCGGGATCCTATTGTCGCCACTATTATTATTATTACTATTATCATTATCACCATCATAATTGTTACCATCATCACCAGTGTTGTCATTATTATAAATATCACTACTGTTGTTCATCCTCCTAGTCTCTGACTCTGTCTCCTCCCCAGCACCTCTTCCTCAACGTCTAATTTCACCACCACCACCACCACCGCCTCTTCCTCCACCTTAACTTCAATGTAACTTCCATCACCTGCAACTCCTCTACCTCCACCTCCACCTCCACCTCCGACCACAAAATGGCCCAAAGAAACAACCGCGGAAATCGCCGAGCAAAATCGTTCAGCCGATTCGGTGATACCTGTTCACCACGATAATCCATGAGATGAAAAGAGAGAGAAAAGACGAAAAAAAAAGGAAAAAAGAAGAACGGCCAATCAAAC
>BOPN01000574.1:230000-232500 GCA_017312705.2 Penaeus japonicus | reverse complement strand
GATAGAGGCAGTTGAGAGAGAGAGAGAGAGAAGGAGAAGAGGGATGGAGGGAAAGAAGGAGGGAGGGAGGGAGGGAGGGAGGGAGAGAAGGAGGGAGGGAGGGAGGGAATGAGGTAGGGGATAGAGACATTTGAGAGAGAGGGAAGAAGAATAGTGGACCGGAGATAGAGAGGCATGGCGAGAGAGAGAGAGGGGGGGGGGGGGGATGGCGAGAGGCAGGAAGGGACGAAGGAAGAAAAGGAGGGGATAGAGGGTGTGCAGAGAAGAAGGAAGATAGAAGAAGATAGAGAAGATAGAGGGGGGGGGGAAGCACAGAGGGACAAACGGAGAGACGAAGGGAGATCGAATCAAATAAGGACACGGATATAACAAAGGAAACTGAAGGGAATGGAGGGAAGCGAGTAGACAGGGGAAAAGAGAGAGAAAATTGAAGATAGAAAGACTGGATGGAGATGGCTTAGCGCAGTTAGAGGAGCGAGATAATTGACAAGACTGCGCTGAAGGCCGAAGGAAAACGGGGGAGTAGGAAATCTTGTGAACCGAGAGGACAGAGAGGGGAAAAAATATAGAGTCGAGGGGGGAAAAAGGGGGGGATTGACAGCTCCGATAAAGAGGTGCTCGAGGAGAAAGAGTAAAGCGAAGGAAACGAGAAAAGACACACGAGCTAAAAATAGACGAGGGAGAAAATCACGAATAAATCTGTAAAGAGCGGAATGTGGGAGCAAAGGAAGACGAAGAAAACGGAACACCTAACAAAAAAAAAAGGAAAAAAAATCGACAGAGTAAAGATCAAGAAGTGGAAATAGTAGGGGCGAGAAATATGAGAAGATACAAAAAGGGAGGGGAGGAATGGGGAGGAATGGGGAGGAATGGGGAGGAGAGGGGATGGGAGGGAGGGAGGGAGGGAGGGATAGAATTGAGGGAGGGAGGGAGGGAGGGAGGGAGATAGAAAGAAAAGAGAGAAAGAAATAGAAAAAAGAGAAAAAAGAGAGAAAGAAATAGAAAAAAGAGAGAGAAATGGAGAATGAGAAGAGAGAGCGAAAAGAGAAGAAAGAAGCAGAGAGAGAAGGCATATCTCGATGCCCCGTCTATTGACGCACGGCCAGCCATTCAAGGCAACCTTTCATGCTAAACACAAAAGGGGAAGAGCGGAGAGAAAAGAGAAAGGGGAGCAAAAGCAGCAGTGGAAGATTATCGCAATGGCGACAGGGACGACAAGGACAACAAATACACATGCCAACATCAACAACAACTAAAAAACTACACAGCAGCGAACGTCAACTGCTGATACGTGCTTCAACTGGCAACGCGTTCTTTCGGTGTTCAACACATCTACATCTCGTACTCTCTCTCTTAGTCTATCTCTTTCTTTTCTTTTCTTTTCTTCTCTTCTCTTCTCTTCTCTCTCCCCTACCTCCTTCTCTTTCACCACCCTCCCCCTCCTTCCCCCTTTCTCCCCCTCCTCCTCTTCCTCTCTCTCTTTTTCTCTCCGCACCCCCTCTCTCTTTCTCCCTCTCTTTCCTTCTATCAGCTCTCCCCTCTCTCTCTTTCTCTCCTTATTCGCCCCCCCCCTTCTTTCTCTCTCTCTCTCCCTGTCTCTCCCTCTCCCTCTCTGAAAACGGCTGGGCGGACTTCTCGCATGTATATTCAAAGCGCAGAATCCCCTTCCTTTCCCTTCAATCTAAATTCTAAAACGGTCTATCCAGCCGCCCACCTAACTCCGTAAAACACAAACTTCCCGCTTTGTGGCCATATCGACCTCGGATCTACCGCTTACATCTATATCTACTTCTATTTTGAAAGGGCGTCTACCTCGGCTCTACCCGCCATCTCGAAATTGATTTTACCTCCGATCTACGCCGTCTCGGAATCGAAGTCTACCTCGGATCTACGATACACCTCAAGCCTACCTCAACCTTGAATCTACCTCCACTTCAGCTTCTAGATATTATATCCCCCCTCCAGCCCTTGCCCCCCCCCCCTTTTCCAGCCGATAAAGATATATCAGCGATCGAAGCACAAGTAAATGGCACCATCTTCATCGCATTCCTTCATTGCTCTCTACACCACAACAATACTTAGGGAGGTAATTAATTCCTTTTCCTTTTGCTCATTATTTTTCTTTGAGACGTGGGAGTTAGTTCATTTGTGTTGAGTAAACTGAGTATTTTTTTTATTGATAAACATGTGCGTCGGCGATGAGTGCTGCTCAGGCGAGAAACCTTCATTGTTAACTTCTCCCGCGTTGGCCCTCGCCTGCCCTTCGGTGGCCCTCGCCTGCCCTCGGTGGCCCTCGGTGGCCCTCGCCTGCCCTTGGTGGCCCTCGCTCGCCCGCGCCTGCCTTCGGTGGCCCTCGCTCGCCCGCGTCCGCCCGCGCTCGCACTAGTTCACCCTCGCTCGCCCGCGCCCGCCCGCGCCCGCCCGCGCCCGCCCGCGCTCGCAAACTGTCTGCATGGCACATCTATAAGCTAGTGTTATATAACTTCTCGCTTCAGTCCGT
>BOPN01000574.1:202500-217500 GCA_017312705.2 Penaeus japonicus | reverse complement strand
AGACCCCCCTAAAAAAAAGACAAAAGCGGAGCCGGCACACAACACGATAAAGAGAAGAACAGAGCAGAGTGGTGGAATTGCATCAAGAGAGGGGAGAGGGAGAAGAGAAAAAACCGTAAAAGGGAGATAAAAAAGAGGGTGTTAGAGACAGGTTAGACCGTAACGAAGTCTAGGGTGTGAGGGAGGGCTTTGAGGGAGGGAGGGGAATCTTCGTGTTTTCGTGAAGGGAGGAAGAGGAGGGAGCTTTCGGGAAGGGGGGAAGGGAGGAAGGGAGGAAGGCAGGAAGGGAGGAAGAAAGGACGGGGGAAAGGAAGGGAGAAAGGACGGGGGAAAGGAAGGGAGAAAGGAAGGGAGAAAAGAAGGGAGGAAGGAAGGGAAGGAGGGAGAGAAGGAAGAAGGGAAGTAGGAGGCAACTTTCAGAAAGGGAGGGAGTGAGGGAGGAAAGTGCGTTCGGGAAGGGAAGGATGAAACGGGACGTATCGCACTCGATGGAAACTCATACTTTTCTCCTGGGTTTCAGGGCGCTGCAGCCAAAGGGGGATGGAGCCTTTGCATGTGTAGGTGTCAGTGTGTTGGTCTGTGTAGTTCCAACTTTGAGTGAGCGAGTGAAGGAGTGAATTAGTGAGTGAATGAGGGAGAAAGAGCGGGTGGGCGAGTGAATGCGTGAATGAGGGAATCAGATAATGCGTGAATGCGTTTATGAGTGAATGAGCGAAAAGGTGAATGCGAGAATGAATAACTGAATGAGTGAATAAGTAACTGAGCACATGAATGAGCGAGTGATTGAGTTGCGTGCGTATGCATATGCGTACGTAAATGCGTATATGCGTAGATCTGAATAGGAAAAAGCGAGCGTTGGGGATCGCCTAAATCCCACAGAGACAACCGGCGCCCCAATGCCTCGCAGACGCAAGGCACACAGTACCAAGCGGGGTCGTGGGCGTGTGATTAAACCTGCGTGCGTGGGGAGTGGCAGCCGGTTGCGTGAGGAAAGGTGGGAGGAGGAGGAGGAGAAAGAGGGGGGAGGGACACATGTCGATGACGTCATGCCAATGTACAAGCCGCATTGAACACTCTCTGTACACGAGTCACGCCGCCTCGTCGTGTTCCTTTCTACTCTCTTAAAATGTCCTTACCAAAAGGTAGAAGAAAGAAGAAAAAAGAAAAGAGAGAGAGAGAGAGAGAGAGAGAGAGAGAGAGAGAGAGAGAGAGAGAGAGAGAGAGAGAGAGAGAGAGAGGGGGGGGGGGGATCACAAAACCGAGAGGGATCCTACATTACAGATGGAGCGTGTACAACCCCCTTGTGCAAATACAGACACAACACGTGCCCCCTTGAATGCGAGACTTCAGTATACAAAGACAGACACAGGGGAACACAGGACCGTGGAAAGGGCGGAGGGAGAGGGTAGGAGTAGGCAGACGACCAAGGGTGGGGTTAAGTACACAAGCACATAAACACGAACATACACCTATACACACAGACACAATGGCACGCATAGACACAGATACACACAAACGCATATGCATATGCCTTTCCTCCACAGACAGACAGACAGACAGACAGACAGACAGACAGGCAGACAGACCTCCCCCATCCAAGCCCCTCCCCCCGCTCCTTCGCCTAACACACGCACACCATATGGCCTCTTCTAAGCCCGAGACAGGGGTGTGGGGCGTGGAAGGGCGGAGAGAACGGCTGTGCGGAGGGAGGAAGGGGAGGGGAGAAGGGGGGTGCAAGCGAGCGGCTCCTGCAGGTAAACAAACCTCTCTCTCCCTCTCTCTCTCTCTCTCTCTTACTCTCACTCTCTCGCGGAGGCCTAGGGGAAGGCAGGGCGCGGCGACGAAGGCTCAGGCACACGAGATAGGATAACAGAGCCGAGACCCCAGATCAATACAAGGGGACGGGCGTGCAGCTGAGAGCCTTGGCGAAGCTGCTGGTCGTAATAAGCACGTGTCTTGGAATGAGAGCCACGGGGTCAAGAGACTACATGTTCTGAACGGAGATCATTCTGGCAAAAAAAGTGTATACATGAGAATGAAGAACTTAGATGCTGAAGTTATTTAATTGTCGTTTATATTTTTTTTCTATGAGATGTTATGATGTTGATGTTGATTTGCGTTCGGTTCGCCTTCTGTGTCGCTTTTATTCATTTCGGTTCTCACTCACTCATGAGTCAGTTCGTTATTCAATCTGGTAACATAGTTGGAATAAAAACACACTCTCCTTACGCATTTGCCTTAGCAAGTAAGCCTAACTAAGAACATGTAGGCCTACCTATATAAATCGTTCTTGATCATCTTCATATCGCCCCCACCTACAGATCCGTCTCACGATCAATATTTACTCACACATTACTCATCTCGTTTCACTCTGACGCACACCTAGACGGAGACTCAGACCATCAGGTCATCTAATTAGGACACACGAACCCCGTGAATTTCTCGCTATTAGAGTTATCAATCATCAATTACGTTATCATAATATCAATTTACTTATCAAAATTATATATATATATATATATATATATATATATATATATATATATATATATATCGCTTTTACTCGAAATACTAATAATATGTATTAAGTAGCCGCAGGATGGGAGGGGAAGGGAGGGAAAGAGGGAGGGGAAGCGAGTTTCCCTCTGAATAATAAGAGCGCAATGACCCCCCCCCCCCCCCCCCGCACTCAATGCGTGTATTGCAGACCACAAAACCTGCGCCTGACATCTGCCGAGACTGTTTCTAATTGTTCTTCCCCGGAGGCAAGGAAGGAAGGAAGAATGGAGTTAAGGAAGGAAGGAAGGAAGAAAGGAGTTAAGGAAGGAAAGGAAGGAAGAAAGGAGTTAAGGAAGGAAGGAGGTAAGGAAGGAAGGAAGGATGGAGAAAGAAAGAAAATCAAGGAGGGAGGAAGACGAGAAGGAGAGAGAAATAATGGCAAGATAGAAGGAAGACAGAAAGTGAGGATGGAGGTATGGAGGATGGTATAGAAGAGCATCAAGGAATGAAAGAAAGATAAAAGGGGAGGGAAGGGAGAGAGAGAAAGGAGCGAGGAAGGAGAAAGGAAGGAAGGAAGGAGGGAGGAAGGAAGGAGGAGGGAGAGAGGGAGAGAGAGAGGGAGGCAGGGAGGAGGGAGGGAGAGGGAGGAAGGAGGAGGAAGAAAAGAGAAAGGAGGGAGGGAGGGAGAGGAAGAGAATGGAAGGAGGCTGTTAGAGAGGGTCTGTCAATAGGGCGTCTTACTGGAATCTTCAGTTGGGTGGGTTTTTAGAGAGTGCAATAAAAAAAACATAGCAATAACCGTTCGTATAAGAACAAGAACAAGGACATCAATAATAAAATCTCAGAGAACAACAACGACAACAACAATAAAAAATAATGCAAATAACAATACATTCACAACAAGAGTAACCTAACAGAGCAATAACAATCCATCAGAGAAAAATGACAATTCAGCAAGGGTAGCAAAGGGAATCCACATTGATAATCAGCATAAAAGTTTTCCTACGAAAGAAGGAGAGAGAGAGAATAGACGGGAAGAAGGGAGGGGGGAGAGGAAGGCGGAGGAGGAAGGGGGGATGCATCATGAAATGGCTGAAAGGGAGGAGGGGAGTGGAGGGAGGGAGGGAGAAAGAGGAAAAGGGAAAGAAGGAAAGGGAGCCAAGAGAACTTGAGATTTCCGGTCGTATTTTCCCCTTTAAACGTTATTAATGGCCTCTACAGCAGAATAGGCACTCGGCGAGGAGGAAAAAAAAAGAGGGGTGGGAGGAGGGGCGGGGGGGGTTGGAACGAGGAGGAGAGACGACTGAACAGAAAAAGACAAGTGCCAATACCAGACAAACCCCGAGAGAGTAAACATACGAAGGGAAAAAATACTGAAAGCGAACAAAAGACCGGGAATCTGATACAAGAAATGCAAAAAAAAACTATATAATTAAAGAACAGCAAATACCTTGAAGCACGAAGACGAAAAACAAAAACAAAAATACATAACGAACGAACTAAAAAGAAAAGAAAAGGAAAACTTGACATAAAGGAATAAACACAGCTAATAAAAA
Organism: Penaeus japonicus; assembly: GCA_017312705.2. Taxonomy (NCBI): domain Eukaryota; kingdom Metazoa; phylum Arthropoda; class Malacostraca; order Decapoda; family Penaeidae; genus Penaeus; species Penaeus japonicus. Next base: position 213,445 of record BOPN01000574.1, on the reverse strand, counting down.
ACAACAACATAAAATGGAGTCTGTGGTAATATTAGAGAGAAGACACGTTGGTCACGAGAACGCCGGAAAGGGTTTATGTACGGCGCCTAGAAGCATGAGAAGAGACGAGAGGAGAGGAGAGGAGGGAGAGGAGGAAAGAGAAGAGAGATAAGAAGGGAAGAGGATGGGGATAGGAAGGGGAGAGGAGTGGGATAGGAAGGGGAGAGGAGAGGGATAGGGAGGAGAGAGGAGAGGGTTAGGGGGGCGAGAGGAGAGGGATAGGGAGGGGACAGGAAAGGGATAGGAAGGGGAGAAGAAAAGGAGGATGAAGAGAGGGGAAAGGGGAAGGATAAGGTATGGGATGACTTGAGAGGGAATGTGGGGAAAGGGGAAGAAGCGGAAGGGGAGAAGGAGAGGTGGGGAAGAGAGGAAGGAAAGAATGAGAGAAGGGAAAGAGAGGATGCAGAGAAGAAGAGAAGGGAAAGAGGAGAGGAAGGGGAGAAAGGAGAGTAGGGGAAGAGAGGAAGTGCAAAGGAGAGAGAAAAAGAAGGGGGTGGGAAAAGAGAGAAAAGCGAGACGGAAGAAAAGGAATAATAAAAAGGGTTCGTACAGGATGAAGAAAGAAAGGGCTAAGAGGAAGGGTGGGATTAAAGAGAAAGAGAGTATAGAGGGTCGATTGGATAAGGAAAGCGATCGGAGGGGAGATTGAAAAGACCGAGGCATGTGATGTTAGGATGATAAATGCACGAGAGGAATGCGCGTGGTTGGGGCGGAGGGAAGGGGGAGGGAAAGAGGAGGGACAGGGGGAGGGAAATGGGAGGGAAAGAGGAGGGAGAGGGGGAGGGAAAGAGGAGGGAAAGAGGAGGGAGAGGGGGAGGGAAAGAGGAGGGAGAGGGGGAGGAAAAGGGAAGGAAAGGGGATGGGAGAGGGAAAAGGGAGGGAAAGCGGATGGGAGAGGGAAAGAGGGAGGGAAAAGGGAGATAAAGGGGAGAGGGAAAGAGGAAGGGAAAGGGAGTTAGAAAAGGGGGGTAATGTAAGTAAACATAGAGAACGTGAGACTAGACAAGGATAAGTCTGACGAGAAAGTGAAAGCAAATATAAAACAAGGAAAACACAAGATATGAATAATAGTAAGGGAGAGAAAAATACAGAAAAACAACAATAAAGAAATAATTGTACTGATATAAAAATAAAATATTAAGAAGAAAATAAGAAAATGTATACCAAATGAAAAAATACTTCTAATAATAAAGAAAATACAAAAAAGGGGAAGAAAAGAAGGAAGGAATGGAAAGAAAGCAAATAAAAAGAAAAGAAAAGGTAAAAAAGTTCTCACTAAAGAGAAAGTCGAGAACAGCGAGACTGGACTTCCCGGAAACAAAACAGGGAAAACAAATGCAAAGCGCTGCACAGATACATACCGTCTACGAGAGAGCGCAGACAGTCGCCCAAGGAAAGCTTCCGTGGTTATGAATGGAGAGGGGAAGAGGGGGAAGGGGGAAGGGGGAAGGGGGAAGGGCGGAAGGAGAGGAGGAAGGAGGAGAGGAGGAAGGAGAAGGGAATGAGGAGAGGAGGAAGGAGAGAGAAAGGAGGAGAGGAGAGGAGAGGAGAGGAGAGGAGAGGAAGGAATGAAGGAAAGAAGGAAGGAAGGGAAGGAAAGGGAAAGGGGGAGGAAGGGGGAGAAAGGGAAAGGAAGGGAGGAAGAGTAAGGGGGTTGGTTGGGAGGGAGGGAGGGAGTGATGATGGGAAGGAGACGGAGAAGGAAGGAAGGAAGGAAGGGGGAAGGATGGGATAAATAGATGAGAGAGAGAGAGAGAGAGAGAGAGAGAGAGAGAGAGAGAGAGAGAGAGAGAGAGATCAATGGGTCGGGAGAGAATAGGAGACATAACTATCTTCTGGGACTTCTGTTGATTCTGCAACACACAACTTCATCCCTAGCATGATGCCATTCCGCTTTTCCACGCTAGAGCGATTTTGGCCTCAACGCTATGTACGATAGCCGTGTTTCCAGTACTCATCTTTTAATAACATGATAGCAATGTGATTTTCTATTATATATTCTTTCGGTATGACACTAAAAACAAATAAAAATACACTAGGTATTTCTTATCAGCGAGGACTTCTGACTTCCAAAAAATAATAATAATAAATAAAAAAAAAATAGTAATAATAAAAAAAATAAAAAATAATAAAATAAAAAATAAAAATCGATTTCCTTCCCTATCACGGAATGACACTGCGATACGAATTTCCGCCGCGTTCAATCACACGCCAGCTGCCATTCGTCGAATCTACGTAGACCAATATAATTACGCCGCAATATTACAGGACGTGATTCCTTTTTTTCCTTTTCCTTTAGTGCCCATCCATTTGTAACCGCCGATTAGCGTCATCTATTCAAATGGCACCGATTTACCCGCGGATAATCGCCGGGCAGCGCCAGGGTAAGTGTGCCATGTTTGGTTGTACATGTCGAACGAGTGCCACTTACAGGGACGCAAGGGAGTTAGCAGAAAAGGCCTGGTTTGTGTCAGGAAAAAATGCCAGGAGTGCCACTGGGATGCTATCATGGGAGGTTGGGTGTCATACGCGCACTGACGCCGAGCCATCAATGAACACAAAAGGGGTAGAGAAAGGGAGGACGGGAGAGAAGCAAGGAGGTGGGGGAGGGGGCAAATATAAATGGAAGAATAGAAGTGGGGAATGAAGACAGGAGGAAGGGGACATGAAGGAGAGAGGGAGAAGGTAAGAGGGAGGGGATAGGGAATAGGGAGGGAAAAGGGATGAAGGACGTGAAGGGGAAGGTTAGGAGGTGAAAAAGAGGGGGGTGAAGGTGGAAAGGAAAAGTAATAAGGGAGATAGAAAGAAGAGGGAGAAAGAAAGGGGAGAGGAAGAACGAGGAAAGGAGAAAGGAAAAACAGGAAATGAAGAAAAGAAAGGGGAATCAGGTACTAGAGTATGGGGGAAAGGGGGACCATCTGTGCCCCAAGATCCGCAACAAAGCTGAGTGCCAGAAGAAAAGCAGCCGGGCCAAGAGGGTAGCCCGAAACCGGTACCCGAATGGTTAATATCCCCCCCCCTTTTACTCGCTCCGTCACCAACAGCCAGCCAAGGCGCAAGAGTTGAGACAGTCTCATGATACTACGACTTGAGACGACACTGCAGCGCAAGCATGACAGATTACCGCTTCGACACCATGCCACGCTAGTCCCCGCCACGGCATAGCGTGACAAGAGTAACCAACACCAGAAGGGCACCGCGGAGGACATACGTGAAGCAGATGTGCGCACTCACAAGGGGTGGGGGGATAGGGTAGGGTAGAGCAAAGAAGGTTTTACGCAAAAACAGCTCGGGAGCTATGTAATATCTACAAAAATCGCATTTTTTTCATATAAATATTCAACTTTCCATCGTTTGTACTGCATCATTATCACACGTGTAAGAATAATAAAACAATGACGAACAATTATCAATGATGTTAAATTAGAAAATAACATCGGGGCTCATTTGTCTTCATTGTTTACGTTTTCGTGCGAGTAGACGCGCGTTATTAAAAGTTCCTTAAAGTTTCAATTCTCGCAAAAAAAATCCTCAAAAGCGCCATCCTGACCTCTTCTCACCGGCCTTCTCTTTAAGGATCCAAACCCTCTTTTCGAGAACCATAGAAAGAGTAGCGACCCGGGGGCGGTGTGCAATAGATTGTAGAAAGTACTGGATTTACCTCCCCCTCCCCTCCCTTCCCCCGTCCCGAGTGATGACCCTTTAAGTGCCATGGAAGAAATGCGAACGTCCAGTGATACAGCATATGACCCTCCCCCCCACCCCTACCCCCCGTTTCGCCGCATTCCCGAAACAGTTCGCATGCCGCAGATGCAAGACGTATCGGATTCCCAGGCCCATTCCGCGTCGTTTGCCACTCCTCGCCGTGCACTTTTCTCTTCTCTTCTTTTCTTTCTTTCTTCGGGGAGGAGGCACAGAGGGAGAGGGCAGATGAAAGAGGGGGATGAAACAGGGGGAGCGGCAGAGAGAAGGAGGGGGGAGGAGGAGGAGGAGGTAGAGTGAGAGAGGGGGAAGGAGAAAGAGGTAGAGAGAGAGAGGGGGGGGGAGGGGGAGGGAAGGAGAGAAGTGAAGGGGGAGGGAGGGGGACGGAGAAAAGTGTGGGGGAGGGAGGGGAAGAAAAGAGGGAAAAAGGAAGAAGAAAAAGGAGGGAGTGAGGGAAAGGGAGACACAGTAACAGACAGACAGACAGACAGACAGACAGACAGACAGACAGAGAGAGAGAGAGAGAGAGAGGGAGGGAGAGAGAGGGAAAAGAGGGAGAGGAGAGAGAAAGGGGGAGAGGAGAGAGAAAGGGGGAGATGAGGGAAAAAGGGGGAGAGCAGGAAGAGGAAAGAGAGGAGAGATGATAGAGAAATAGACAAGAAAGGAGAAAGTGTGAGTGAAAGACAGAAAAGCTGAGAGAGGCGAAGGGGGGGGGGTGACATTGCGTGAAAAAGGGGAACAAGAAAGAAAGAGTAAATCTGGGCGAGTTTGAATAAGAGTCCGTTTTTCCCAAGTAAAGAATATGTAGAATGAATCATTTATTTTCCTCAACAGTCAGCGTCGCATGCAAGGTGAAACGCGAGATCTTTTACATTTTAATTTCACGCGAGCAAGGAGAGCTGACACGGATAAATTCTCGAGACTCGAGGCCAAATCTATCACATCTATGACGCAACGTTTTGCGGAATACATTTTCTGATCAATTATACTGCGCTATTGTCAGTCGCCAGATAAAAATAGGCAATTCTTGCAACGAGGCACCTTTGCAACATGATACTTGCATATTCATACATGGTTTCAGTGTCAGAAAAGCGTAAAAGATTTGCCGCATGAGATATGTTTTATGTAAATAAAACAGGTCACTTGGGGCAGGTTTTATCTAAATAAGGTAAAATACCTTAATATCTGCAGGATTAATTGTGTAAATAACATAAACATACATACATACATACATACATACACACATAAATTATATATATATATATATATATATATATATCACATACCATATTCCCTTGGCAAATGTAAATGCATACAACTTAAAATAAAGTAGATGCATATTCATTTCAGTGTGATCTTGGTTATCGACGGTGCAGAGAAAGAGAGTTGCGTCATGACCTATCAACTTAATAGGTCATTAAACCTCAATAATCATTTGGAGATGACATTAAGTGAGTGATTTACGTTAAACGGAATCATATATTTTTCTGTGGGTGGATTTGAAGGTAATTGATTTACTCTATTTAGATACAGGTTTCATCATGAGACATTTTAATAATGATGAGTTCTCGGGGTCATTACAGAACAAAATATAAACATATACAAAAGAAATTCAAGAAATTCAAGACTTGCAATATTATTAATAAATCTTAATGAGCAGACCGAATCACTTTCCGTTTTTCAAAACAAAACCAACTGCAAATAAAGGTCTATACATAAATATCTTGCACTACCGCTGAAGGAAATCCACTTTCTCCCTCATTCAATAGCAGCCTGTACGGGAAAAATCCCTTCGCCAGCGTGTCAAGTGTCCCGGGAAGAAAGATGGGGGCGTAGAAAGGATTCGGAGAAGGAGGGAAGGAGGGGAGAAGGGAAAAGGAGGGCGGAAGGACGGGGGAGGGGAGAGGAAAGGGGGAAAGGAGGACGGAGAGAAAGGAACGATGAGGGTGGAGGGGAAAGGGTGAAGGGAAAGGAGAGGAGGGGGAAGGGTGAGGGGAAAGGAGAGGAGGGGAAGTCGAACAGAAATTGAGGGCGGAGAGAGAGAGAGGGAGAAAGGGAGAGGAGGGAAGAGGGAATAGGGGAGGGAACAACAAGGAAGGAAAAGAGGAACATGAGTTGGGGAGGGGGAGAAGGATGAGGGGAAAAGAGGTGGAGTGAGGGAGGAGAGGTACAGAGAGAGAGTACAGTGTCTCCGCGGATATTAATGGCGCCATCCATTTTTATGATTTGGTGCCGCATTAAAGGTTAGCCATTTGTTTTAGCTTTTGAGGCGCCGTAAATCGCCCGGCCAAGGCACAATGGAGCGATGTTCAATTACACTGTAGCTATTAATTCTAGGGTTATTATTCCCTCGTCCGTTTCCTCCAGGGATTCCTCCCGCACTCCTTCACGCTCTTCGCTCACCTTGACGCTCCCTCTCTCTGTCTGTGTCTTTCTTTGTTTTTTGCCTTTCTTGTCTGTCTCATCTCTCCCTCTTTAACCTCTTACCAATACTTTTTGCCTTCCCCTTTTCGATCAATTTTCTTTCAACTCCACCACACTCTCCTCCTCCTCCTCCTCCTCCTCCTCCTCCTCCTCCCTTCCTCCCTCCCCCTCCTCCTCCATCTCCTTCCTTCCGGATCAGCAATATACAGACAAAGCGAGAGCAAAATTTCCCTCCGAAGCAACATCTCGGAATGAATTATATAATCCGGTGCAACTTGATCTGCATATTTACCCTCCCCGTGATGTATAGGGGAAAGGGTAGAATTAACGCTTCAAGACAGTGATGGATTAGGGCGGTTGTAGTAGATTCTCTATCTCAGTCGGTCTGACCGATTGACCGACCGATTGGCTGACTGACTGACTGACTGACTGACTGAGTGTGTGTGTGTATACATATATATACATTAAATATATATATATATATATATATATATATATATATATATATATATATATATATGTATGTATGTATGTATGTATGTATGTATGTATGTATGAATATGTATGTGTGTATGTGTATATGTATGTGTATGTATATGTATGTATGTATATATATATATATATATATATATATATATATATATATATATATATGTATATATATATATATATATATATATATATATATATATATATATATATGTATATATATATATCACTCACTCGCTGTTGCACTTCTTGAAGGGGCAGCAAAGTATGTTTCTGTCTTGAAGGATGTGTGTTTTAGTGAGTGTCTCCTCCCTTAATTTCTTTCTTTTTCCTTTTCTCTCTCTCTTCCTCCCGCTCCTTCCTCCCTCCTTTTCCTTCTCTCCCATTCAATCTCCTTCTCTCTTACTCAATCAAAAAGAAAAAGAAAAAAAGGAAAAAAAGAAAGCTTAACGTTCGTAACTATTCGTGTCGAAACTTCCGGCACACGTCAATAATCGCCACGAATCCTCAGTTGTCATGGCAACAAGAAGCCCCTCCTTAATGGGATACCGTGATATACATCGGAGTTTCAGAGAGAGAGAGAGAGAGAGAGAGAGAGAGAGAGAGAGAGAGAGAGAGAGAGAGAGAGAGAGAGAGAGAGAGAGAGAGAGAGAGAAAACGGTATAAAAAAAATCTCTCCTCCAATTCCCACTCAAAAGCCACGTGCTCTAAGATGTCGGATTCCAAACGGCGTCGGATTCCAACACACACACATTCCAGGCTATGCCATAGACGCGAGGGCCTATGAAACCTAAATCATATCGCCCGTGGACGTTTAAATCAATATATATGTATTTATCTCTATTTCCTTTTCTTGTTTTCGTTTCTTGTTTTTTTTTTTTTTTTTAAACAAGGGAGACGCCTGGGATTGATATAAATCAGGGCGCGGGAGGGTTTCCCGTTTCACCCACTGAGAACAGATCGAGTCTAACGAGAATCCGCGGTGATTTATTGCAGTTTAACAAGTGTTAGATTTTCTCATCCCGATCCACTGCTACATAAATCTCTCTTTCTCTCTCTCCCATGCAGGCACAGATGCTCTCGTTCAGTTCTTTTGCTTCTCCTCTGGCTCATTCTTTCTCTTTCTCCCTCTATCCCTTTCCTTCCTTCTCTCTCTTTCTCCATCTCCCTACACATGTAAATGAACACAAAAATCGCCCACGCACGCTCACTCTATCACACTCAATCATGCAAATGCTGCTGCACTTCCCCCATGCAACCAACCATACCCACTGCAGTACCAATACCCCCTCCCCCCCTCCATCAAGAGAGCCACTCTAGATGTACAGTACACTCAAAACCTCTCCTAGAGTCCTTCAACAACGCCTCCCCCCTCCCTCCTGCCCCTTCCCCACCCCCCACCCCGTACCACAGACCCTTCCTCCTCCATCCCTTTGGCCATCCACGTCAAAAAGAAAAAGAAAGAAAAAAAGCCAACGGTTTCTCACTCCTGAAAACGATTAAAAAAAATACAATAAAACGCTAAGAACAATAATAACAACAATGGAGAGAACAATAACAAAAACATAATTAATCTTAGTACTGGTAGTATCATCTTTATCAATACATAAATAGAATAAATGAGATAAAAATTGTCTTCCTTAGGGGCATCATGTGCGTCGCAGCTGTGTTAGCCACTCGATGACGACTGATGATGGCGATTATGACTACGATAATGATGACAATGATGGTGATAATGATGACTGACGATTGGTGGTGATGGTGAATATGACGAGGAGGACGATAACAATAATGACGAAGATGATTGATGGTGGTGGTGGTGGTGATGATGACAACGATGATGACTGATGCTGATAATATTAATGGTAGAGATAATGACAATAATCGTGAAAAAAAATTGTGATGATGGATACGTTGACGATGGCTATCTATCCGCTGAACTTATCTCAATAAGCCCGAGAACGAAAGAGACAGGGTGAATATAGTCCAAATATAAATAAATAGGGCTGTGTCCGCAGCGGTCGTTCGGGGATTAATCCGGAGACTTCGGCGACCGGCTGAAAGCCACGCGGAAGAAAGAAAGCTTAATCATCAAAAAGCTTATCTCCACTTCTGATTTTCCTCATTTCATGCTACCACTCCGGCGTCTCACTTCACCGTGTCAGACCCATGACGCAGAGAGAGGAGAGGAGAGGAGAGGAGAGGAGAGAAAAAGGAGAGGAGAGGAGAGCGCATGTGAAAAGAGGAGAGAACAGGAGAAAAGAGGGGAGGGAAAGAGAGGAGAGGAGAGGAGAGGAAGAGAGAGAGAGAGAGAGAGAGAGAGAGAGAGAGAGAGAGAGAGAGAGAGAGAGAGAGAGAGAGAGGGGGGGGAGGGAAGAGAGGGAGAGGGAGAGGGAGAGGGAGAGAGGTAGAGAGGCAGGGAGAGAGGGAGGAAGAGAGAGAGAGAGAGAAGAGAAGAGAAGAGAAGAGAAGAGAAGAGAAGAGAAGAGAAGAGAAGAGAAGAGAAGAGAAGAGAAGAGAAGAGAAGAGAAGAGAAGAGAAGAGAAGAGAAGAGAAGAGAAGAGAAGAGAAGAGAAGAGAAGAGAAGAGAAGCGAAGAGAAGAGATGAGAAAAGAGACAAAGAAAGAAAGAAGATAAGAGAAGAGAGAAAGGCAGCAAGAAACAGAAAAAAAGCCAAGGAAGAGCGCGATGGCACTCGGACGACAACCGGTGGCGCCGTTCAACCACCGTTTCGAAAAGGGCGAAATAGCATCGAGATCGTTTGCGGATCATATTTTGTCGATTACCCTCGCCCCGCCGATGGAAACGACATTAGTAAGACTGGGAACAGCAATGACGCCTAATCACGCTTCCAATCGGCATAATCCTTTCACGGGAGAAGCTAAAACTAAGATTAGGATCCCTTGAAACAGACGAAAACAAAAATAAAATAAATAAAATAAATAAATAAACTGAATGAACGATAAAAGTAAATATATCGTATGAAAATTGAGAGTGAAAGATATCCAAACAAATATATAAATGCAAATAAATACACGCAAGACGAGGGAAAAGCGAGAGAGGGAGAGGGAAGGTAGGAGAAGGAAGGAAAGAGGGAAAGGAGAAAGGGAAGAAAGAGGGAAGAAAGAGGAAAGGATGAGGAAAGAAGGGAAGATAGGGAAATGGATTAAGGGGAAAGGGGGGGGGGGGGGGGGGGAGCGAGAGAAGGAGGGGAAGGGAAATGGAGGAGATGGGTAAGAGGAAAAAGAAGGGTAAGGGAAGGAAAGGGAAATGGGGAATGGGTATCCATCGTCACCCATCACCCAGCGTCCTGGAACCTCCGCCGGCAGGGGAAGGAAGGCGGGAAGGTGAAAGAAATTTCGAGATAAGAAGAAGAAAAAACGGCTTTCATCCTCTAATTTCCGGTTTACCTCGTAAAGGGGGGAGGGGAGAGTGTAAGACGGTAGGGGGGGGGAGGAAGGGAAGCGGATGAGGGGATAATCGGGTGGGGGTGGGATAGGGGTAGTAGGAGCGGGCGAGGTGGCTAGAATCCTTGGTACTAGCAACGCAGATTTAGGTTAAAGTTGGTCACAGCCTCTGCATCTCCTGTCTCTTTACACCTGCCGTTAGCACTTCCCTTTTGACGTTTGAGGTTCTCTCTCTCTCTCTCTCTCTCTCTCTCTCTCTCTCTCTCTCTCTCTCTCTCTCTCTCTCTCTCTCTCTCTCTCTCTCTCTCTCTCTCGCTCTCTCGCTCTCTCGCTCTCTCGCTCTCTCGCTCTCTCGCTCTCTCGCTCTCTCGCTCTCTCCCTCTCTCTCTCTCTCTCTCTCTCTCTCTCTCTCTCTCTCTCTCTCTCTCTCTCTCTCTCTCTCTCTCTCTCTCTCTCTCTCTCTCTCTCTCTCTCTCTCTTCCTTCCTTTTTTCTTTTCCTTCTTCCTTTCTTCTTTCTATTTGTTATTTCACTCTTCATTCCTTTCCTTTCCTCTTCCCCCCCTCACTCCCCTCACATTACCGCCACCGCTGAAAGTGCGACAATTGCCCCCCCCCCCTTCCCTTTCCCACCTCCGGGTAACTTGGCACCGCCTTTGGCACCTGAGGACTAACTATCCAATAATATAATAAACCGCCACTTGCAAGGACACGATCCCCCTTTCTCCCTGATGACGTCACTTGTGTGACAAAAAAAGATGTGCTAAATAAAATGAGGGAGGGAGGGAAAGGGAGAGGGGGAGGGGGAGGGAGAGAGAGGGGGAGAGGGAGGGAGAGAGGGAGGGAGAGGGAGGGGGAGAGAGAGAGAGAGAGAGAGAGAGAGAGA
>BOPN01000574.1:195000-197500 GCA_017312705.2 Penaeus japonicus | reverse complement strand
GAGAGAGAGAGAGAGAGAGAGAGAGAGAGAGAGAGAGAGAGAGAGAGAGAGAGAGAGAGAGAGAGAGAGAGAGAGAGAGAGAGAGAGAAAGAGAGAGAGGGAGAGAGAGAGAGAGAGGGAGAGAGAGAGATTCATCCCTTTAGTGACAAAGGGTGACTCGACCTAGGGACTCGTCAGGCTGAGCGATGCCGATTCAGCTGACTCAGCATCTTACCTCAAAAACACCGGCGATACTGAAAGGATTTCTTTATCACCGTCTCTCTCTCCTTTTCCTTTTCCTCCTCCTTTACTTTTACTTTTTCTCTTTTTCTCTCTCCCTCTCTCTTCCTCTTTCTCGCTCCTCCTCTCACTCCATTTACCTTTCTTCTCCCTCAATATAATTCTCCTTCTCCTTTTTCCTCTTCTTCTCCTACGTTTTCTTCTTCCTGTTCCTCATCCTCTCTACTTCTCAAATTCTTCCTCTTACTTTTCTAACTAAAGAGAAGCCAAAAATAAGCTGACATCGGAGGGTAAGAATAATAATAAAAAAAAACACGGAAAGGTGAGGGCAAAAGAAGAAGCGAAAGAAAACGCGGGAAAAAGAGAGAGAAATGAAAAAGGAGATAAAGAAATGGCGAGAGCAAAAAACACACAAAGGGATAGACAAAGCGAAAACCATTTCCTTTAAAACATCAATTATACGTTCTAGGGCATTCAGATATAATGCTATTACGTTACAATTATTGCCTTCTAATTCAATAACATTTCATTTTCATCATAATGAGTATATGCACATGCCATTGTAGATCATTTAATTGTCATTAGCGAGTCCTAATTTCCCCATTTGGAAGAATAAAAGTTATTCGTTTTTTTTACAAGTGCCGCTCAGGAGACTTGTTCAACTGTGCCTTCAGAGGAGGGGGAGGAGGGGGAGGAGGAGAAAGAGGAAGACAGGGAGGTGGTGGAAGAGGAGTGGGAGAAGGAGATGGAGAAAGAGGAAGACAAAGAGGTGGTGGAGGAGAAGTGAGAGAAGAAGGAGGAGGAAGGGAGGGAAGGGAGAAGAAGAATGGTAAATGAAATGGAAAAAAAAAAGAAAAACATCGACACAGCCCAAAAATAAAAGACAAAAAAAAAAAAACAGAAAAAAGAAAGAAAAGGGCGCGGCCGTCCCCCTCCAGCGCAGCCTCCCCCCCCCCCCCCTCCCCGCACAATATCACACAACCTTTCCAAAAATCACACAAATTAAAAATTAACGCGACCTCCGTCCACCTGGAAATCCCGCTCTCCCGAAACTCCCTCAAACTTTACTGGCCGGCTGGGAAGGGGAAGGAAAAGGGCACCGCGACCCCCCCCCCCCGCCCCTCTTCGTGTCCCCTCCTTCCCCTCCACATCACCTTCCCTCTTCGCTCCTCCTCAATATTCCCACCACCATCCCTATCCCTTGCCTCTCCCTTTCTTTTCTCCCCCTCTCCCAATACTCCCCTCTTCTCGGGATATCCTGGTGGAAAGGAAAGAGGGAGAGGGGAGAAGGGAGAGTGAGAGTGAGAGTGAGAGGAGAGAGAGAGAGAGAGAGAGAGAGAGAGAGAGAGAGAGAGAGAGAGAGAGAGAGAGAGAGAGAGAGAGAGAGAGAGAGAGAGAGAGAGAGAGAGTGAGAGAGAGAGAGAGAGAGAGAGAGAGAGAGAGAGAGAGAGAGGGGGGGAGAAAGAGAGAAAGGGGGAGGGGGAAGGAGGAGAGAGAAAGCGAAAAAAGAAAGAAAAGAGATAAAAAGAAAGAAACAGAGATAAAGAGGGATAGAAAGAGAGAGAGAGAGAGAGAGAAAGAGAGAGAGAGAGAGAGTGAGAGAGAGAGAGAGAGAGAGAGAGAGAGAGTGAGAGAGAGAGAGAGAGAAAGAGAGAGAGAGAGAAAGAGAGAGAGAGAGAGAGAGAGAGAGAGAGAGAGAGAGAGAGAGAGAGAGAGAGAGAGAGAGAGAGACGCAGACTGCAACCACTGCACCTCGCGTTTAAGGGAGTCAAGTTACGTGTTTATGAGGAAGTCCGAAGCCCTTTTCATTTGGGGGAAACAACTGCGGGGGATTTGCAGATTATGGCTAACGTATGGAGAGAAAGATGAAGGGAGGGAGGGAGAGACGAAGGGAAAGAGAAACAAGGAGAGAGGGAGAGACGAAGAGAAAGAGAAACAAGGAGAGAGGGAGAGTGAGAAAGGGAAGGAGTAGGAAAGGGGAAGATATAGAAAAGGGGGAAAGTAAGTGAATGAGTGAGTGAGTGAGAGGTGCGACAAAGAATAAGAAAAAGAGAGAGAGGGAGAGACAAAGAGGTTTAATCCTTCACCCGAAGCCTAAGCGTGAGCCTTTGCCATTGCCTTTGTGCCTGAGTAAGCAATGGTGATAATGCCACAAGCACCGAACCTCAATCCCTCCTAACCCCCCCTCCCCCCCCCCTTCCCCCCATCTTTAAGTCAAAGATCCACCACCAGAGTGGCGCTGGGAACACAAAGCGTGCAGTCGGTCGGTCCAGCAGCAGCG
>BOPN01000574.1:170000-190000 GCA_017312705.2 Penaeus japonicus | reverse complement strand
AAATAATTACAAGAAACCACAAAACTATTCCATTAAATTATGTAAAAATATAAACAAAACTGGCTTGCACTTATCTTGTAACAATATCTCGATTTTCATTCTCAAAATTTCAAGGATCACTACCTTTTCACATTACCGACACCATTGCCATCATTAACTCTACTGTTATCACACTGTCAAGGGATCATATATCCAATTATGAGCACTGGTTTGTGTAGTACAAAGTACTCCACATAATTAATGCTGCAGAAAACATTACTTTCTAAAAAAAATACGATATTGATATGTACTGATATATACAACTATATGTCAACCCATTGCGTACGGGTGTCATGACATAGATGACGTAGGAGCTTTGGCCTGACGACGGGCGTCATGAGGTACATGACGTTTGGGGATTTTGGATCACTACTATTTTATTTTGCTATGAAAAAGGAATGAGTGAGGATGGCTACTGCAGTCATAATTACTATAATTACCGTAATATCGTGCTAGCTTAACGTCCAAAACCTAGATGGCACCACTTTTTCCTAGCACCAGCAGGTGAGAGAGCCTTGAAGGGCGCCCATCCACGGTCTCTTAGCACTGCCCTATAGAGCGATGGCACACACTAAGTTGGTGAACCCTTGCTCTAAAGTACCGCCGATGAAGGGATGTGTAGCAGAACGAGAAGAGGAAGGTGACTCAATTCATACCCAGTGTCTAAAATGTGCTCCTGTGCCAATATGGATGCCTTTCACTGTGACACTAACAGTCACAAGCACAGGTTTCATTCCTCTTCCATACCTCTTCTTGTTATCTTTAATGTAGGTGGTTATATGTTTCGTATTCGTTCATGACAGCGCAAAAATACGAAAAAATAAAGTTGCCTTTTGTCCTCCCATAAAACAGCAATACTTCTATCACATTGAGTATAAAGAAAATAATGAGCTAATATGGACAATATACTACAAGTTTAGTCAACTGCAGCACTGATAGAGCCTATGGCACATATAAGTCTCTAAACTCAATAAAACACACACAAAAATAAAACACAAAAACCGCTCTGAAAGAGATTGGGATGATTCAAATTATATTGCTTCAAGCGGTCTCTCTCTAAAATAAAACCTATCCTGGAGGCTGGGCAAGCAAATTTATCTCCGTCTGCAATGGGTTGAAAAGAAAATCTAGGTCTGGTATTAATATCTTTCTATCCCCCCCTTTGGCCGTGACGAACAATATCACGCGCGTGCAGTGAACTCAACAACCCTTCAATCCGGCATTACAATAAAAAAAAAAACTAAAAAAAAAAAACAAAAAAACTTTAGACACACCGTAAAATTTAACACAAGATAATCCAGGTATAATCCACACCAGACCCCCTCTAGTCCCGCCCATGAAGATATATTTACGTGTTTATTATATATCAAAGGTGATAAGAACAAAACATCCATAAGCTTTTGCAAATACAGAATGCTTACGAAATACAAAAGGAGACTTACCGCGAATTGCAACAATAACAACACGCTTCATCCCCTCTAACGTTGGGAACAAAACAACGACTCACCTGCAAAGAGAGAGAAAAAAGAAAAATGGCGTCAGTATTATTACATTAGATTATCGTTGTTTATCTTCATCATCATTATATTCACTTTCATCATCCTCTTGCAACCGTGCCTTATCATCATCATAATCATTATCTCGTTCTCCTCCTCTACCACCACCTCTTTAACAACCGCAACTTTTTTTTCCTCCATTTCTCCCGTTTCTCCCAACATCATCACCATCATTTAAATCCGAAACCATGTTAACATTCTCTTTGTGTTCTTGGCTCTTCATCCCACTCCCTCTCCCTCTCCCTCTCCCTCTCCCTCTCTTCCCTTCCTCCTATTCCGACGCTGACGCAGCAAATACCTAGACGATACCATCCTAGTAAATAAAAATCAAACCATAATTCCCCTCGTCCTCATTACGATCGAAATCCACATCTAACGCAAACTAGATTCCTAACTCCCGCATCTTCCTCCTCCCCAAACCTCAAAGAAATCAAATTATTCCAATTCCCATTCCAAAAGGATTAATCTCTTTAGAACCAAGAATCCCATTCGTTTAATCGAAGGGAAATAATAAGCGATTCTGCCCGACCGAAACGACGCGAATCGACGACCGGCGACGACAAACCGCGCGCGACTCCCCAATTCCAGCGAGTCATTCGGTTACGTAATCTCACAGTCAGTATGCCATCCCTTCACTCACTGAATGGAAAGAGGGAAAGGGGAAAGGCGGGTGGCTGGCGAGAAGTAAAGAGGGAGGAAAGGAGGGAAAAACAGGGAAGGAGAGAAAGTGAGGGAGGGAGGGGGGAGGGGGGAGAAAGGAAGAGAGGGAGATAGGGAGAGGGGAGAGGGGTGAAAGGGAGGAGTAGGAGGAGGAGAAGGAGGGAGGGAGAGAGAAAAGGGACAGAGAAAAGAGACATAGAGAGAGAGAGACAGAGAGCGAGAGCGAGCGAGCGGGGCCAGCTAAAGCCATACTACTCTCCTGCAAAAGAGGGCAAGAAAATTTTTGTGCTGCAAGCTTATGATAGGATCAGGAAACAGCGGCAATAAATCTCCGGGTTTCTCTTGATATCTGGGAGTCGCGACGGCCCGAAAATTGGACTTGTGATGAGGGATTGCTAGCCCCCCTCCCCCTCTCCCCCCATCATTCTGTCCCTCCCCCCTCCCCCTCCCCCCCATCATTCTGTCCCTCCCCCCCCCCTCCTTCTCATCTCTTCCCTTCTCCCTTATTTATTCCTTTCTCTTCTTATTCGTCTTTAATTCTCCTCTTACCCTTCTGTTCTTTATCTAATTCCATCTCCTTCTCCTCTCTTCCCCCTCCAGTACCCTATATTCCCTCTTCTCTTCTATCTATCCTTTCACTCTTTTCTCTCTGGTTTTCCCACTTTCCCTTTCCCTTCCTCTTTCTCTTCCCCCTCCCAACCCCCTTATTCCTCCTTCTTTTCTCCCTCTCCTTCCCCTCTTCGCTCTTCTCTTCTGCTAAAGAGTGAGAGAGAGAGAGGGAGATAATGAGATAAATAGATAAAGAGAGAAAAAAAGAGGAAGAGAAAGAGAGAGAACAAAGAAGGAGAAAGAGAGAGAAAGCGACTTACCCCTTCACAACCCCACTAAACCCCCTCCCCTGTCCTTCACCCCCCCCCCCCCATTTCCATTTTTCTTGCATTCCTCCCCAACATTGAAATGCAAATGGTCGGAAATTGTCATTGCTTTCTAACCGACACTTGTGGTCTGTCTTTGTCCCTCTTTCCCCTATTTTCCTCTTTAGAATTAATGCTACTTTTTTATGTCCATATATATAGAGAGAGAGAGAGAAAAAAAAAATTCTTTCCTTTTTTTATTTTTCAATGACAGATTTTCTCACAGTAGTCTGTTCGCCTTTGCTTTTGCTTCTCTTTTTTTCTTTCTCTTTTGCTTTCATTATTTCCCCCTTTCTTTGCCTTCGTCCATTTTTTTTTCTCTCTCTCCTTCTCCCCCCTAAAAAAAAACTCCCCCCCCCCAACAAAATCCTAATGAAAAAAATGTGAAATGGGGTGTTAACAAAGTACAGTATACCCCCCCTCCTCCCTCCATCTCCCTTACCACTCCCCCTCCCCTTCCCCCCTACCCCAACGCCTTTCCCCCCCTTCACTTCCACCCCTTCCCCCCTACCGCAACCCCTTTCTCCCCCCCCCCCTTACTTCCACCCCCTCCCCCCTTCCCCAACGCCTTTCTTAAATATTTGTAATGTTTTTTTTTTCTCTCTTTTTTCTGTTATCATTACATATGTATTGGCTTTTTTATTACATATATATGTATGTCTTCCCACAAACTTCCTCGTGGGAGTGCACTGGCGTCGTTGAGATCTGTTTATCGCGATCGATTTTGGAAATTGAAGAAAATTCGGTCGATAAAATAAATGTACGAATAGATCGAACTGTAAAATGATTTATAGAAAGAGAGATAGATGGATGGATAAATGCTTGAATATATAGATTCATAAAAAAAAATTAAGAAATAACTGGAGGGATAGGAAAATTGATGAATTACTATGAATAAGGGAATAAACTGATAAATAAATAGATGAATAGATAAATAGATATATGTGTATCATAATAGATAAATAGATATATGTGTATCATAATAGATAAATAGATTAATGAATGTATTGATAAATATCTGGATAGCTAGATACATATACAACTAAACTGATAGACACTTTACATATTTACAAGCAGCCAATGTCGCGACCATTTTGGGACTAATAACAAAATTCATGAAATTCAAATAATTCATGAAAGAAGTATATATATGTCGGGTGGTTGGGGGGGGAGGGGGTAAGGTGGATAGAAATAGGGTAGGAAGACGGGGAAGGGGAGGTGGTAGGGGGAGATGGGAGGGGAGAGGTGGTAGAGGGAGATGGGAGGGGGGGGGGGGGGGGTAACACACAATCGATGCGCCGGCCATTCGAAAGTTCAATTCTCCAGCGTTCAATACATTCATGTCTTAGAATTGATTGTTAGAATAATATAATAATATCGTTCATTCTCAGCAATTCGTAGAGTGGCTTAAAAAAAAAAAACTTTTCCGGGGGGTGGGGGTGAGGGAGTGGGGATGAGAGAGAGAGAGGGGGTGGGGGGGTCCAGAGTGCGATGGGGGGGGGACTTCAAAGAGGGGGGTGAGAGGAGGGGAAGGAATGGTGACAAGAGAAGGAATAGAGAAGTGGAGTTTGAGAGAACTAGAGAAAAAGGGGAAGGAGGGGAACAGAGGAGGGGTAAGGAAAGAAGATTCAAAGGAGAAGGAGAAGATTCAGAAGGGACGATGAGAGGAGTTAGGAAAAAGGGGGAGTGAGAAGAAGATTCATAAGGGAAGGAGAGGGACAAAGGGGGAGGGGGGAGGGGAGAGGGGCAGAGGAAAAGAAGGGGGAAAAGGAAGCCTACCCAAGGGGTCACGAAAGCACAAAACCCCGAGGTCAGATTCTCAACCAATCTATAACTTCACTCCCCTCAAGTTCTCTCAGATTAAATGCGTATTGTGGCCTATTTTTTTCCCCTCTTTCCTTTTTGTCCCCTCTTTTTACCCCATCTCCCCCTACCCCTGCCCACCCCCGCCTTCCCATACCCTTTTCTCTCAGATTTCTGCTGATACGGGATGAGAGAAAGAATGAGAGAGAGAGAGAGAGAGCGAAAGAAGGCAGGAGGAAATGGAAGAGGATGAGGAGAGAGGGGAAAAAAATAGAGGAAATTCAGCATCCTTTCTTCCCCTCTGCCCCCCTCTTCTCCCCTTCAAACCCCTCCTCCCCCCTCTCCCACTTGCTAGTGACAACCGTGATAGAGCTGGTCCCACGGGTGTCCTCACAATAACTATCATACAAAACTGTCCGTGGCCCCCCCCCCAACCCCCCCCCACCAAAATCCCCCAATCCCCCCTTTAACCTCCCCCCCCCCTTTCCCCTACTTTCTTCATCCCTCCCCCCCCCCCCCTCTTCCAACACCCTCCCCCCACCCCTCCATCGCCCATTTTTTCCCCCTGCTCTATAGATCGTCCCTCTAATTTACATGAAGAACACGCGAAGGCAACACCGCTCCCCCCCCCCCCCTTTCACCCCCCACCTCCCTCCGTCCCCCCAACCCCCTCCCCTACAGCAGGCACGAGCAGGCAAGAGCCCAAAAGCACGCTCGGACCTCAGAAGTTATTTGCATTAATGTATGTCCGAGAATTTTTAGTGTATATTGCTTCCTGCGCATCTCTCCGAGGCGAGGGAGATAAGCAAGCGCTTGAGGAGGAGATAAGACCGGCATAGATGCTTGAGAGTCTGATGCGTAGGTGATAAGAGGAAAGAGATGAAGGCGAAGACTAGGCCACGTACAGGGGTCCGGACGAGGCTATAGGCCTATGTACTGCTCGCCCCGCCGGCTTAGGGTCTCATTGCCGCAATGCCTGGAGAGAAAAAAAATGCGTTAGTTTATGTCCAAACAAGTGATAAGAAATGGATATAAGATACATTCATATATACATATACAAATGGAGTGTAGATTTTAATTCATAGTATTATTAATTTAAAACGAAATTACATAATTTCATTCCAAAGCAAAATGTGTGAAGGAAATATGAAAGAAGGAGCAAAGTATCTCCGCCTCACAAGATCTGAAAGAAAACGAAAACCAAAGAGAAAATGTGGCCTATATAATAAAGCACAAGGTAGGAGGGGGGGAGGGGAGGAAGGAAGGGGGTGTACGGGGGGGGGGAAGAGGGGGTGGAGGGCGTATGTTCGGAGGGAGGGGAAGGAGGGGAGAGAGAAGGGAGGGGCGTCGGGAACATGGTGGGAGGGAAGGACGAGGGAGGGAGAGAGAAGAGAGAGAAGGCGAGAGAGAGAGAGAGAGAGAGAGAGAGAGAGAGAGAGAGAGAGAGAGAGAGAGGGGGGAGGAGGGGAGGGAGGAGGAGGGGGAGGACGGGGAGGAACAGGAGGGTGAAGAGACACAAAGATATATAGGAAAAACAGGCCTATGACCTCCTCCGTCTCTCTCCCTTTCCCCCCCATTCCCCTACTATCCCCTCCTTCGTAGTCGTGATGAATGTGGGCCGTAATGTCTGCGCGGGGGTGTATGGGGGAGGGGGGTTCGAAGGGGAGGGGGTAGAACCTACAGCAGGTGCACATGGGGAAGGGAGAGGGAAGAGGGAAGGAGGAGGTGGGGGAAAAAAGGAGGTAGGGGAGAAGGAGAGGGAGGGTGTAAGAGGAGGGAAGAGGGAGGGAAAAAGAGGGTTGGGGGAAGGTGAAGGAGAGGAGGAAGGAGGAGGTGGGGGAAGAACAGGGAGGGAAGAAGGAAGAAGTAGGGGATAGGGAGAGGTATGGAGTGGAGTGGTGGAAAGAGGGAGGGGAAAGAAGGAGGTTGGAAGAAAGAGAGAGGAGGGGGAGTAGAGGAGGAGAGGGGGAATCACAAACACACACACACACGCACACACACACACACATACACACGCACGCACACACACACACACACACACACACACACGCCCCCCCCCCCCCCCACACACACACATATGACTAAAAATCATCCGTAGGCCCAGCACCGCCCCGCCATGCCTGCGCCCAATTATCCGACAGCCGTGACATCCGCCGCATAATGACTGTCACAGCGGATTGCGGATAATGGCGGGCATATCGGCGTGTGATTATTGGCCTACTCACGCAGGCCGGCGCCTAGGCCTACTCCCGTGTCTCATTTATGTGTGACCTGTGACACCGGCGCAGGATATCCTATAATCACTCAGTTAGGCGCTGTGTGTCGGGGAGGGGAGGGGGAGGGGGAGGGAGAAGGAGGGAGGTGGAGGGGGAGGGGGAGAAGGAGGGAGGGAGAAGGAGGGAGGGGGAGGGAGGGGGAGAGAGAAGGAGGGAGAAAGCCTGGGTGGGAGTAAGAGGTAGGTAGAAGGGGTTGGTAGGAAGGGAGATGGAAGGGTTGGTGGGAGATGTGGAGGAGGGGGAAGGGGTGAAGGAGTGAAGGGGTGAAGGAGAGTCTTTATACGGGCATGTACGCACGCACGAACTAACGCACGCACGCACACACGCGGGGGTCGTAATGAAGTTGTTCATACCGATGGCGTCTCAAGGTGAAATCTTAAGGTGATTGAGACAATGGCTTCCTTTGGCCTCTTTATTACTCTTTTGCGGTGGCCATTTGTTTATTGCTATTTTTATTTTCAATATTATGATCAATATTTATTTTCCAGTACTATCATTATGGCTATATTTTCTTTAGATGTTATGAACACTGATGTTTATATTTCATTGTTAATATCAATATTTTTGTTGTTATTACAATGACAATATTATTATAATTTTCATTATTGTTATCAATATATCCGCTATCATCGTCATAAATGATGTTGATATTACTAAAGCGACAATAGTCATTATATCATATGTAATTGAATTATAATTTTATCTACAGCAAAATGATTCCTAGTGTGTCCTTATTTCTGCAACAAACACAAATTGTAAAAAAAAGTATTTTCATTCATGATGTATAACCAAGACTAACAAACAAACAAACTAACAAAATACACGCTCCACGTACATAAACACACACACACATCAAATGCAAAAATAGTTTAGAAAAAAAAATAATAATAATAACAATAAAATGAAACATAACTACGACAAAAAGTTAATAACTACAACAAGATAACAAAATAACCACCACTACAACAAAGACAGCAACAGCAACATCAAACCCAACAACAACAACAACAGGACCATTAAAAGCAATAACAAAAACAATCAGAACAACAAAAACATTAAAAACGTCAACAACAAAAATAACGACAATAACCACAACACAACAACAACCAAACAACCACCACAACAACAACCAAAAAAACACAACAACATCAACAACAACCAAACAACCACAACAACAAAACAACAACCACAACCACAACGTAGCCATAAATAACATCATCATCCTAACACCTTCATATCCCACGCAAATATTTCATCCGTTGTGCCTCGGCGTTTCGCGATGTTTATCAACGGTGTGACGTGAGTGGGTGACGCACGACCTGCTGGTGTGATGGAACGACCTGCTGGTGTGATGGAACGACCTGCTGGTGTGATGGAACGACCTGCTGGTGTGATGGAACGACCTGCTGGTGTGATGGAACGACCTGCTGGTGTGATGGAACGACCTGCTGGTGTGATGGACCGACCTGCTGGTGTGATGGACCGACCTGCTGGTGTGATGGAATGACCTGCTGGTGTGATGGAACGACCTGGTGGTGTGATTGAACGACCTGCTGGTGTGATGGAACGACCTGCTGGTGTGATGGAACGACTTGCTGGTGTGATGGAACGACCTGCTGGTGTGATGGAACGACCTGCTGGTATGACGGAACGACCTGCTGGTGTGATGGAACGACCTGCTGGTGTGATGGAACGACCTGTTGGTGTCATGAAACGACCTGCTGGTGTGATGGAACGACCTGCTGGTGTGATGGAAAAGACCTGCTGGTGTGATGGGACGACCTGCTGGTGTGATGGAACGACCTGCTGGTGTGATGGAACGACCTGCTGGTGTGATGGAAAAGACCTGCTGGTGTGATGGAACGACCTGCTGGTGTGATGGAACGACCTGCTGGTGTGATGGAACGACCTGCTGGTGTTATGGAACGACCCAGTATTACGACTGAACGACCAGATGGAATGGCAGAAGTTCAGTGGAGAGATAAGCGTCCTGATGACGTGATGAAACGACCTGATATCATGTTAAAAGATGTGATGTGATGTGGAAATAAATTGATGGTGTGATGAAAAAAAAGTGTAAGAGGAGTTTTTGTGATGATGATGATGTGATGTGTCGTTGGTGATAATGGTGATGCTAAGTGTGACGGTGATGATGCCGATGGTGATAATGATGATGCTGAGTGTGATGGTGATGATAATGGTGATAATGATGATGGTAATGTTGGTGCTAAGTGTGCTTAGTTTGATGGTGATGGTGCCGATGGTGATAATGATGATGCTAAGTGTGATGGTGATGATAATAGTGATGATAATGATGATGGTGCTGGGTGTGATGGTGATTTTGATAGCGATGATGATATTAGTGAAGATGATATTGATTGAAGCGAAGGTGATGATGGTGATGATGATGATTTTGATAGTGCTATTGATGATCACAGAAACATTTATGACATATATAGCAATAACACAAACACCTTTAAAACAACACGTAAAGCAAACAACATAATGATGATTAAAATAGCGATTTTGATAATATGAAGAATCATTACAAGCTAGAGAAATATTAAAGATGATTTTCTTCCACCCAAGCATGTATATGTATATATGTATATATGTATATATANGGGGATATCGGAATAGTAGTCAGAAGGAGGAGGAGGAGGAGACGGGGGAAGGGGTGGGTGGGGGGCAGAGATAGATAGAAGGGGAGAGAGAGGGAGACGAGAAAAGGGGGAGAGTGGGGGGGGGGGAGGGGAAGAGAGAGGGGAGAAAGAGAGAGGGGAGGCAGGAGGAAAAGAGAGGGGAATCAGGAGGAGGAAGAGAGAGGGGAGGCAGTAGGAGGAGAGACGGGAGAGGAGGAGGAGGAGAGGGGAGGGGGCAGCAGAAGGAGAGACGAGAGAGAGGAGGAGGAGGAGGAGGAAGAGAGACGAGAGAGGAGGAGGAGGAAGAGAGGGGAAGGGGGCAGGAGAAGGAGGAGGAGGAGGAGGAGGAGGAGGAGGAGTTAGCGAGAGAGTGAGATACGAGTTGCTCCAGGGGACAGCGTGAGCGTTGGCTGATGCCTACTGTAGGTGATTTTGTGTCGATACCCGTTGTATGTAGCTGATTGAAAGGGTTGCGAAGCTGAGGGAATAATGGACTGAGATTTTTGTCTTTGTCTGACTGGCTTTAGGGGCGTTTTCTTTCTCTCTCTCTTTCTTTCTTTCTCTTTCTTTCTATCTCTCTATTTCTATCTCTCTCTCTATCTATCTCTCGCTCTCTCTCTCTCTTTCTCTCTCTTTCATTCTCTTTCTTTCTCTCTGTCTATCTCTCTCTTTCTCTCTCTTTCTCTCTCTCTCTTTCTTTCTATCTCTCTCTCTCTTTCTTTCTTTCTTTCTATCTCTCTCTCTCTCTCTCTTTCTTTCTTTCTATCTCTCTCTCTCTCTCATTCTTTTTTTTCTATCTCTCTCTCTCTCTTTCTCTTTCTCTCTCTCTTTCTCTCTCTTCCTCTCTTCATTATCATTATCATCATCATTATTATCATTACTTTTAATATTATTTTTATTATCAATATTATTATCATTATTATTATCATCATTACCATGGTTATTATTACCGTTTTCATTATCATTAGTATTATCATTGTTATTGTCAATAAGATTATCATTATTATTACTATTAATACCATTAATGTCATTGTAATTACTGTTATCATTATCACTCATATTGTTATTACTATCATTATTATTATCATTATCATCATTATTTTCATAATCATCATTATCATTACAATTGCAATTATCCCTATCATTATTGTCATTATCGGTGTTATTTTATTGTTAATACAATCATCATTACCAATATCATCATTATACTACGATTATTCATAAAATCATTATCATCACCATCACATGCAACCATCATCATCAACAGTAACAACATCACCACCATCCTCATCACAACCTCACTATCAACTCCTCACCATAACCATCACCATATTCTCACCATCAACATACAACCGAGTGATGGTGAACCGTGAAGGAAACTGTGAACATTGAACAAGAGAGCATGTGCGATGAACACTTGTACAAACATTTGTTGGAGGAACATGTGTGATGGTGATCAGAGGGAATCAGGGGGTTTGCTTGTATGTTGGCTTTCTGTTTTTGTTTTTTTGTTTTTTTTCTTGTTCTTTTCGTGTTCATTTTTCTTTCTTTCTTTTTTCTTTTTTCTTTTCTTTCGTTTTCTTTTCTTTCGTTTTGTGTTCGTTTTGTGTTCACTATGTTTTGTTTTTTTTATCTTTCGTTCTTTCCTTTTCTTTTCTTTTTTTTCTTTCATTTTTTTCTCATTTCTTCCTTTCTTTCGTCTTCTTTCTAGCTCCTCCTTATTCTTTTCCCAACTCATGCTTTCTCTCTCTCTCTCTCTCTCTCTCTCTCTCTCTCTCTCTCTCTCTCTCTCTCTCTCTTTCCCTCCCCTCTTTCTCTTTCTCCCTATCCCTCCCTCTATCACGTGCCTTGCTTTCGTCGAGTCACATGGTCATTGTTGTCAAATACGTGAGACATCTCGGTGTCGCCTACAATGGAGGGACTTGAAAGTACTGATGCGCTTTCTGGCATTGTTTTCCCGGGGAATCCTTGCCTGAGTGAGCCAGCCAGGCTCTCGGGGGTCGGTGGGGCTCGGAACACACTTGTCTCAAGTCGCTCTCTCTTCCTCTCTCCTTGTCTCTGTGTGCGCTCTCTCTTCGCTTCCTGTCGCCCATCCCCCCCCCCTCTCTCTCTCTCTCTCTTTCTCTCTCTCTCCCCTATTCCTTGATTTCCTTTGTCCACTCAAGTCCTTTTTTTATCTTGTTTCTCTCTCTCTCTCTCTTTCTCTCTCTCTCTCTATTTCGATATTTC
Source organism: Penaeus japonicus (assembly GCA_017312705.2). Classification (NCBI taxonomy): domain Eukaryota; kingdom Metazoa; phylum Arthropoda; class Malacostraca; order Decapoda; family Penaeidae; genus Penaeus; species Penaeus japonicus. Next base: position 177,881 of record BOPN01000574.1, on the reverse strand, counting down.
CCTCCCTCTCTCTCTCTCTAACTATCTATCTATCTATCTCTCTTTCTCTCTTTCTCTCTCTCTCTCTCTCTCTCTCTCTCTCTCTCTCTCTCTCTCTCTCTCTCTCTCTCTCTCTCTCTCTCTCTCTCTCTCTCTCTCTCTCTCCCTCTCCCTCTCTCTCTCTCTCTCTCTCTCTCTCTCCTTCCCCCTCTCTCTCTTTTTACACTCTAACGGATTAGGAAAACACACGGACGGCGAATTAGATGATGAAAAATGTCATTTGGGAAAGGGGGGGTAGGAGTAGGAGGAGGGAGGGGGAGGAGGATTATCTCCCCTGGGGGTCAAGAAGGGGGGGGGAGGGATCCTTTTGGACACGGGCTTAGAGTGGCTGGATATTGATTTTTTTTTTTTTTTTTTTTTTTTACTGATTCGCGGACAAATCAAAACATTAGATATCTTTTTTTTCTGTTTGTTTACATCTTTACCTCTCCTTTCCCCTCTTTCGCACTTAATTTTTCTGCGTTGTTCTCTTTCTGGTTGCTTTTCTCTCTCTCTTTTTTTCCTTATCTCTCTCTCTCTCTCTCTCTCTCTCTCTCTCTCTCTCTCTCTCTCTCTCTCTCTCTCTCTCTCTCTCTCTCTCTCTCTCTCTCTCTCTCTCTCTCTCTCTCTCTCTCTCTCTCTCTCTCTCTTTTTCTCTCTTTCGCTCTCTTTCATTCTCGCTTTTTCTTATGCTCCCTCCCAAAGTGTCGCCCCTTCCCGCTCTCTCGCTCTTTCTGACCAGTTCCCTCTTTCTCCCTCCGTCTTGATCTCACCTCTAGCCCCCCCCCCCCGCCACCTCCATCCCTCTCTCCCTCCCTTACCACCCCCCTCTCCCCCCTCCTTCCCCCATTCCTCCCCCTCTCCTCCTCCCTCCCCCCCGCTGTTACAAGAGGAAAGGAAAACACGCTTGTATTACTTTTTTTTTTCTAAAGGGGGTGGGGGTGAGGGGAAAGGGAGAGGGGGAAAGAAAGGGGATGGAGGGGAGGGGGGAATGAGAGAGTGGGGAGGGGGGAATGAGAGAGAGGGGGGAGGGGTAGAAAGGTATGGGAATGGAGGTGGGAGGATGGGGGAGGAAGGGGGAGGGAGGGGAAGAAGAGAGAAAGGGAGTGGTGGAGGGAGGGGGAGGGGTTTAGGAGGGAGGGGGAGGGGTTTAGGAGGGAGGGGGAGGGGGTATTTGAAAGGTTCCCACTGAGTGAAATGAATTATTAATTGTCCTTTTTTTGTTTTTGTTTCTGAGTTCTTTTTGTTTCCTTTTTTTTATTTTCTTCATTTTCTTTTCTATTTCTATTCATTATTTGTTTTTAATTATCATCATATCTATCGTTATGATTGACATTTTTATGGTTACTATTACAATCGTTACAATATTATCGTAATCATTACTTGATCATTAATTACGTTAGTACTAATGTTATCATCATCATCATTATTATTATCATTTTCATTGTTACTATCATTTTTATTGATGTTGTTATCATCAACAATACTATCATCCTTATAATCGTCATTATCATTACTATTGGTATTGTCATTGTTTTTAGTGATACTAGTAGTATTACCATTATTATCATCATTATTATAATTTCCATCACCCTTATCATAATTATCATCATCGTTATCATTTTCATTATCATTCTTATCATTGTTAATGTAATTGATATCAATATCATTCTCATTCTCTCTCTCTCTCTCTCTCTCTCTCTCTCTCTCTCTCTCTCTCTTTCTCTCTCTCTTTCTCTCTCTCTCCTCCTTCTCCTCCTTTTCATCCTCATCCTCATCCTCCCATCCTCTCTCTTCCTCTCCTTCTCTCTCTCTCTCTCCTTGCAAATCCCAAGCTTCTTCCTGCACCTCCTCTTCTTCCTCCTTATACCCCCCCTCCTATTCCCCCTCCATCTCCCTCTTCCCCCCCCCTCCTTGTTTCTCCTCGCATTTCTTGTTCATAGGATTTAACGAGGGAGAAAGGAGGGAGAGAGGGAGGGAGGGAGGGAGGGAGGGGGGAAGGGAGGGAAGGGGAGAGGGAGGGAGGGTGAGAAAGAGAGAGAGAGAGAAAGAGAGAGAGAGAGAGAGAGAGAGAGAGAGAGAGAGAGAGAGAGAAAGAGAGAGAGAGAGAGAAAAATAAGAAAGAGAGAGAGAAAAAAAAAGAGAAAAAAATAAAAAAAAAAAGAGAGAGAGCCAGAGACAAACATACACAAACAAACATAAACAAACAAACAAACCAAACAAACAAACAGATAAAGGGGAAGAGAAGAAGGAAAAGAAGTAGGACGTTGGTCAAAGGAATTACGACAAATCAAGAATGACAATTTCCATCCAGCTCGGCCCTGATGTCACGTCGACTTTGGCCGCCACGCGGGACGATTTTTACACCGTTTTTTTTTTTTTTATATGACAGTTATAAAATAGAGAGATTTCAATTCCGTATCTTCACCATAACTGCTACTGTAACTTCCGCCGCTGTGGATAGGCCTACGCACCTAGGCCGCCATAATTCTAGTCGGAGAGGGATCGCTGGCATCGGCAACTCCTGCTCCCCTCCCCCCCCTCACCCCACCCTCCAGCCCTCTTCCTACTCCTCCGCAAGTCCCTCCGCTCCTCCTTTCCTCATTTTCCTCCTTCTTCTTCTTCTTTTCTTTTCTCATTTGCTTCTCTTCTAGATCTAACATTTCTCCTTCTTCTCTTTTCTTTCTAGATCCATCTTCTTCTCCATATCCTCCTCCTCCCTCCTCCGCCTCCTCCTACTCATCGGCCTTCGCCTCCTCTTCCCCCTACTCCCTCTCTTCTTCTCCTCTTGCCTTCCTTCCTCTTCCACCTCCACCTACTTAAACTCATTCGTCTTCCCCTTCTTCTTCTTATCCTCCTCCACCGCCACTGCCTCCGCCTCCTCTCCCCCTCTTCCGCTTCTTCCTCACCCTCCTCCTCCTCATCATTATCATCACCTTGCTCCATCTCCTTCACCACCACCACTTCTTCCCCCTCCGCCATATCCTCCTCCTCCTCCTCCTCCTCCTTCCCACCCACCTACTTCCTCCTCCTCCATCTCTTCTCCCTCCCTCATTTTTTTCTCCACTTACTACAAGAAAAAAAAAAAAAAAAAATGTGACGCCCCCCCATGGCCTACAAGGTCGTCATTAGGGAGGTTGGGGAATGGAGCGGAGGGGGGGAGGGGGAAGAAGGAAGGAGGATGGGAGTGGGTGAGAGCGGATGAGGGATGTTATAGGGGCTAGGCTAAGAACGAGGATGATGGGTGAGGAGGAGGGAAGAAGGGTGGGTGGAGAGAGGGACGGTAGATAGCGAAGGAAGAAGGATAGGAAGGGAATAGGATCATAAAGAAGGTTGGAAGGATAATAAATAATAAAAAAGAAATGGAAAGCAAAGGGAAGGGTAGGGGAAAGGGAGGAAAGGTAGGGAGGGAAGGGGAAGAGAAAGGGAGGGGAGGGAAGGGAAGGGGAAGGAGGAGGGAGACACTTGGAAACGTAGGGAGGCAAGTGAAGGAAGGGGAAAAGGAGGGAGACGGTAGGAAAGGTAGGGAGGGAAGGTAACGGAGGAAGAGGGGAAAACATAAAGAAATGGGATTGAGAGATTTGCAGACAATAGAAGAGGAAAAGAGATCTTATTCATTTATGTAAAGAAAAACTGAAAAAAACATAAGAAAATAAATACCTAAACAAGAAAAACAATATACAAATAGATAATTTAAAAAGGTATATAGACAAACAAACAAAAAACAAACAAACGCCCCCAACAAGCAGACAAACAGACAAACAGACAAACAGACAAATGACGAAATAATGACCACCTTCCGAGTGCCATGGGAAAAACTCTACGGGACAAAATCCCCGTTTCTTACTGACATAAGACTGAAGGCTTAAGTCTGAGATTAAGAGCTTGCGTGAACCTCTTAAGGAATCGCGCACACAGAATCATTTGTGTGTGTGAGAGAAAGAGAGATTGAGAGAGAGAGAGAGAGAGAGAGAGAGAGAGAGAGAGAGAGCAGGAGCTAAAGAAGATAAAGAGGGCAGGAGAGAGAGAGAGAGAGAGTGAGAGAGAGAGAGAGAGAGAGAGAGAATGTGTGATGTGTGTGAACTTATGTGTTTCTGGTGATTATATACATTTGGACTAGTGTGTTTCAACTAAATGTGAAAATAGGGAAGTGGATGTATGTGTCTACGTATGTGAGTCGGTATAGATTAGTTTGTGTGTGAGAGAGTAAGTAGGTGTATCTGTTTGAGCGTGTGTAGGTGTGTTGTGCACTCTCAATCACTCACACACTCTCACTCATTCACTCTCACTCACTCTCTCTCTCTCTCTCTCTCTCTCTCTCTCTCTCTATATATATATATATATATATATACATAAATATATATATATACATATATATATATATATATATATATATATATATATATATATATATATATATATATATATACATATATATATATATATATATATATATATATATATATATATATATATATATACAAATATATATAAACGCATACACACACAGAACATATTCATCAATCACGGAAAAGCCTAACTCACCATGTCTGAAAATCGGCCACAAAGAAAAGACAGAAACATGTCATCGCGGTTACCGAAGTCATGCAGGCAGATGACGCACGACCCGTATGTTGACGTATGTTGACCTGTGTATGGAGGAATGTTCGCATAGAAAATGTTTAGCCCACTTATTCATATATGTGCCCTTTATGGTCTCCATATGGATGTATATGGACGGGTATATAAGAAATAAAATAAGATGTACAAGTATATATGTGCGCCTATGGAATCACACTTATATAAGTATATATATATATGCACACACACACACACACACACACACACATGATATATGTATGTGTGTGTGTGTTTGCGTACGTTGTGTGTGTGTATGTGTCTGTGTGTGTATACACTACAAATCACTCCAAAACCCATAGAACACACATCACACACACACACACACACACACACACACACACACACCATACACACACACACACCATACACAACCACACAGATACCCGCACATAAATCCACACAGACGGGTCTCACGGTACCTAATTTAGGAAATTACCCTGATGAATATTAGATTGCCGTATGGTTCATCCGCTTCATCATAACAGCCTTCGATAAATAACGCGATGCCCCTAGGAGCGTGAACGAGGCTAAAGCATTTCGAGCAATACCTTTTGACAAGTTAATGTACTCGCGGGGATATATATATACACACACACACGGCAGCGACCCCCTCCCCTCCCCCCCCCCCCGCCCCCAACCCACAACCCCTCACCCCTTACTCCCTTCATGCCCCCCTTACCCCCCCCCCCCCCTGGAGAAAGTTGCTCTGCCATTGACTAACTGAAGTTTGATTATTTATCGTGGTGGAGATAGGAGTCAATTCTGTGGTCGGAGTTGATTTCTTGGGTTGTTTATCGTTTTTCTTTTTTTTCTTTCTCTTTTTTTGTGGTGGGTTTTGCTACGGAAGAATCAATTTTTGATGTCACTTTTTTATTGGGAAGTATCTTTGGAAAAAAGAGTATGAGAGAGAGAGACAGAGAGAGAGAGAGAGAGAGAGAGAGACAAAGCGTGACAGATATATGTGTATATGTGTATATATGTGTGTGTGTGTGTGTGTGTGTATGTATATATATATATATATATATATATATATATATATATATATATATATATATACATATATATATAAATACATATATATATATATATATATATATACATATATATATATATATATATATATATATATATATATATATATATATATTTATATTCATATATGTATATATATATATATATATATATATATATATATATATATATATATATATATATATATATATATAAATATATATTTATTTATATATATATATATATATATATATATATATATATATGTATATATATGGGGAGAGGTGAAAGGAAAGGGGATGTGGAGACGGGAGAAAAGAAAGAAGGTGAGGAAAGAGGGGAGAGGGAGAGAGAGAGAGAGAGAGAGAGAGAGAGAGAGAGAGAGAGAGAGAGAGTGAGAGAATAATAAAAAAAAATTGAAGTAAACATAGAATAAACAAAAAAGAAAAGAACAATAACAAAACCAACACACACAAACAATAAAAGATATCATCAAACAAAACAAACGCGCGCCACACACGCTCCCGTCAAACAATTAAACCGGAAAGTATAAACACACCAGATTCCCCCTTCCATATATGCACGCTGTCGACCATTTCCAAATTTGGGCCAACTTCATCCCCGCTTCCAACCACTGACTTACATTCAGTCATCATTTCCCAGGAAACGCTGCGACCCTGGACTCTGCAAATGTACCCTTGGGGTTTCCTTTACTCACCATCCCCCCGCGTTATCCTTTCTCTCTCTCTCTCTCTCTCTCTCTCTATGTTTCTCTGTTTCTCTTGTTTGCTGTCTTTCTTTGTCTTTCTTTTTTTTACGCTCTCTCTCTGTCTTTCTTTCACTTTCTCTCTCTTCCTATCTCTCTCTCACTCTTTCTCCTTCTCTTTTACTACCTTACTCTCTCACTCACTCTCTCTCTCTCTCTGTCTCTCTCTCTCTCTCTCTCTCTCTCTCTCTCTCTCTCTCTCTCTCTCTCTCTCTCTCTCTCTCTCTCTCTCTATCTTTCTCTCTCTCTCTCTTCCTCTCCCTTTCTCTCCCTCCTATCCCCGAGGAACCCACCCGGCTTCCTGGACTCCCCCCCCCCTTGTACTTCTGTCCCCCTCCCCCCTTTATGACCCCTGGTGACACCCTCCTCAACCACCTCTGTCCCTATTTTCTCATCTCCGACCCCACAACCACCTATTGTGAATGTTCCCCTTTCAAAAGGCACACACACATATATATATACTGTATACACATGAACACACACGAACATATACACAGTCACACACATACATGCACGCAACCACACACACACACACACACACACACACACACACACACATCCCCCCATTCAAATATTCGTTCATTTATTCATGATCTATTTCTACACAATCGAATCCGATCTAAAAGTTTCGAATCCTCTTACAATCCTCTTTCTTTTTATTCATTTTCAAATCCCTTTTAGTATTTCTCCCTCCACTCCCTTCTTTATTTAGTAAGAAAAGACGTGAATGAAAATAAAAGAAAGAAAAACGGAGACTATTAACAGTAAATAAAGAAATACGAGAAAAAAAGATTAATACAAATAAATCGATAAACGAACGGTCAGAAAACCTGATAATAAACACGATAAACTTTGACAATAGAAGAAAAAGCCAAGAACAAAATGGAAGAAAAATAAATACATAAAATAAATCAAATAGCACAAAGAAAAATAAACGCTAATAGTACTATGAATAAAAAGCCGAAAAAAGAGAGAAAAATACCTCAGAGAGAGAGAGAGAGAGAGAGAGAGAGAGAGAGAGAGAGAGAGAGAGAGAGAGAGAGAGAGAGTCAAGCATAAACCCCGTGTAGCGAGAATGTAGCTCTGATCTTCGGCTCAGGCACACTTTCCACTTGGACAACACCCAGCGAGGGGAAAGTGAGGGGAATCAGGGGGGAGGGGGGAAGAGGGGCTTAGGTAGCGGGGGGAGGGGAGGAAGGGATGGCAAGGGGGGAGCGTAAGAGATGTAGCGGCAGGGATGGGGGGGAAGGTGGGGGGATGTGAGGGACTGTGTTTGGGGGAAGGGGGGGGGGGGGCAAGGGAGTAGTGTTGGAGGGCGAGGGGAGTGCAAGAGATGTTTGGGGGGCGGCGAGGGGAGTTCTTGGGATAATGGTAGAAGCGAGAGAGAGAGAGAGAGAGAGAGAGAGAGAGAGAGAGAGAGAGAGAGAGAGAGAGAGAGAGAGAGA
>BOPN01000574.1:155000-157500 GCA_017312705.2 Penaeus japonicus | reverse complement strand
ATGAATCATTATAATAGATCACGATAATTTATATAAGAGTAAACATACATGGTTATAACGTATATATGTTATATGATCGACCAACCTTGGTTCTGATATCTTTCCGCTTTGATGCGAATTGAAAAAATGGCGAAATTAAACGAAATGTGATGATTCCCGTGAAAAATAAACAAGGAAAATTATGATGAAAAAAACAAAAACAAAAAAACTCTTCGTTGTCAATCACCAAAGTGTGATACAATAGTAAATAAATGAATAAATGAATAAATAAATAAATTGGATTCATGCAAAGTTACAGCGCTCAATATTATTGAAACTCAAACTATATTTCTATCCTATTCAATTTTCGTTAAATCTTTACAACGATATTTTCCTTAATATAATTTTTAACGGTAAAATTTCCCGTCTAATCTTACCAAATCAGATATTCAATTTTATGAGATAAAGATTGCCGAAGGAAAAGCATTTAATCGTTATTATTCAATTTTAATTGTGACTTTAATAGGCTGAAGTGGACTCATAAGCGCTCTTAACATTGCATTTAATATCTGTCATCAAAGGAGGAATTAGACTTTTATGTTGTTGTAAATAACTGCAATTCCTAATTTATTTTACTTATATATTTATATCATTATTCCTTCTGCAAGATGAATGCAACCCTACCGGCGTAATAATCAGACAAGTTCATTAACAAACCCTTAACATCTTAAGCTCTTACAATATATTACAGATAAATTTTTAAAATCCCTAGTTCAGTGTTTCCTATTCTCATTTCTCGGTCAGTTATTTCCTGTCTCTAATTCGTCTACTCCTCTTTTATCTGACATCTAAATATACCTATCATTTGTTTTATTTTATTTTTCAAAGAAAAATTTAAAATAATTTCAATGGTTATTCCTCACACTGATCACTTGTCTTCTCCGCGGCCCAGCGTCGAAGCAAAGAACAAGTCTTCAAGCTAACAGAAAATCCTATAAGTAGATAAATAAATAAACACGTTGATAGATAAATAGATGAATACATAGATAAATAAACATTGCATTTTCTACATTTAAAAAAAAATAGATTAAATTTTCTCAGGCGATTAAACATTGAACTTTACACATTCTCCAAATCCTACTTAGTAAAAGGGGTGATCTCTCTGCAAAGGTGATATTCGGGGGGGCGAAAGGTAAGGGTTTCCTCTCTTGAAGAAAAGTGTCTCAAAAGGCTTCGCCAAGGAGGAGGATCGGGGATTCCTTTAACAGGGAATAAACGCCGGAAACCTTCACGTAATTTGCGCTGCGTTTTTGTCTTTTTTTTATCACTTAAAAGGTTGTTGGATCTACTATATGGCCCATTTGGGATGATGGGTTTCCTCTCAATTGAAACTTAATTATGGTTTTATGGAGCTGGATAGGTTTGCGTGGGGATTTTACTTAACGCGCGTTTGGGATAATCACTACACGATAAGTATAAGTCTCCAGTAACCGATCCTGTTATTGAATTCAACGGGGCACCGCATCCTCAATTGATAAAGCCTCTTAACACCTGCGAAAGTGATGGCGATAAAATGTTCATAGCCTGGAGAGAGAGAGAAGAAAAAAAAGCACAGGCGAAGTCGGAGGTCGGGAAGCCGCCGTATCTTACAGCACCAAACGGCCGGACGACGAGCGATCACCGAACAGGTCCGCTCTTCCCCCAAGCACATAAACATCGCCGCCCGCCCGCCCGCGCCCGTCCACAACTCCTCCAACCACACACACCGCCGCCGTAAACACTTCGCACAATAAACTCAACCTCCAGCCACGGACGACACACTCCAAAGCCACTCCACAGTCTATAGATAATCACTCCCAAATCTCGTAGGCTCGACTGGAAACATAAACAAGGCCAGGACCCTCCCGCCGCCAGTCAACCCGACATAACTCCGGCTTGTGGATCGGCCAGCCAGCGGTGGGAAGGGAGGGAGAGAGAGACACACACACACACAACGCATCGCCGAAACAGAATATACGAGAGAACCTGTTCTTTTTTCTCTCTCTCTCTCACTCTCTTCCCTTCTTTTTTTTATTATTGTTGTAGTTATATCTTCGTACCGGCGCGCGGCGTCCTGGATCGAATTAAGCTTCGGGCTTGAACACTCTCGGTATCAAATCATCGCGTATCACAGTAATGAAATGTGTTTTGTAGTCCGACATCTTTTTTTTTTTTCTTTCGAGAGAGGGAATTTATTTTACGGGGTGACCGTCCGCCGAGAGGGAGGAGAGGAGCGAGCTTCAGCGGAGGCGTTTTGTCCGGGATGTCGGCCATTGGAGTTATAACCTCATTAGATTATAACTCCCGACGCTTTATATTTCAGTTAGTTAACACCGCAATTAACTAGACTCGTAATATCAGTGTTGCCGAGACTCATCGCGGGATTTTAATTTGTTAAGCATCCTCATTCTGTGAGGGATCTGTCCGGGGAAGATTTCCGCCGGGCCGCTTGCTATTCACGGGCGGCGGTAGTATTTTATGT
>BOPN01000574.1:137500-140000 GCA_017312705.2 Penaeus japonicus | reverse complement strand
ATTAACATTTTGTCATCTTTATGATCATTGCTATCATTATTATATTTTATTACTAATGTTACTGGTATCATCATTGTTATCATTATTGAAATTATTGCTGTTGTTATCATCAGTAACCTTATTATTACATTACTATAACTTTATAATCAATATCACTATCGTAATTAATATTCACAAAATCATGTTCATTTGGATCATAAATTAACAGAAATAAAGCAAACTATTTCTCAAACCAAAACACTTTATTAAATTCAAAATTTCCCCCAAAAAAGAAATATCCAACACGTTAAACAATCCAATCTCATATTAAGTTTACAACTACGGTAAGAAATGAACATAGTACATGGATATCAAAATCATCTTATTCGCACTTTGAAACATTGATAAGTACTTCCATATCTTCCATATACAGTACAGTACATAAAAAAAGAAACATGTTAAATATACAGCAAAGAACACTATAGTTAGAGTGTTTTACCATCTCACGTCCATCTTACGTCACACACGATGTATTACAACCACAAGAGAGGGAAAAAAAGGTACCACAACACTCTATATTATCGACAGGAATAGGGAACTTTGTCAACCGTAGATATTTGTCCCTATGGTGGTTAATTGCGTATGAAATTGTCATCACCAGTGACATTTACGTGAATTAGGGACACTTCGTTGATCTCGTGATTATTTGGGTGTGGTAGTTGCTAGGTTAGGTGAGTTTTTTTTGTTTTTTTTTATACCTGTCGTTTCATATTGGTTGGTTTTAGTTCGGTTTTGTTTCTATTTTCTTGATTTTATTATTATTATTATTTTATTTTATTCTTTTTTTTTGTGGGGGGGGGGGGGTTGGGGGGGGGGGGGATTTTTAGGCTCTGTCTCTGGTTCTGATTGTTTGTCTGTTTCTGTCTGTCTTTCTGTCTGTTGTTTTGTCTCTCTCTCTCTCCATCTATCCATTTATTTATTTATATGTCTGTCTTCCTTCATCTTCTACGCCATACATACTTCCACACATCCCCTCTCCTCACTCTCCCTCCCTCCCCCCCTAAATTCTCCTCCACTTTCCCTTCCTCCCTCCTCACCCCTTCTTCACTCTTCCCTCATTCTTCCCTCACTCCTCCCTTCTTTACTCTCACTCTCCCCTCGCTCTCCTCTCCCTCCTAAAATCTTAAAGAGATCGAAAACGCCCCAGAAAAAAAGGCGACCCAAAGCAGAACCATAACTTTACCATACGCATGTAAAGCCACCGCAAGCAAATCCCATTATTATTCAAGCGCTTGCCACAAGCAAACCCTATACCTTCGCCCTGACGTGTTTTGGGTTATTCACCTGTGTTCACCTTTATCTCCTTAATTAAAACCATGAGGACTTTTTTGGTGTTGTTGGTTCGTGTGTATGTGTGTGTTTGTGTGTGTGTTTGTTTGTTTGTTTGTTTGTTTGTGTGTGTGTGTGTGTGTTTACGTGTGTGTGTGTGTGTTTCTTTCTCTTTGTGTAGAAGGATAGGGGGTTAGAAAGGAGGAGAGGGGAAGGAGGGAGGAAGAGAAAAAGGTGAGAAGGAAAAATATGAGGAGAGGAAAGGAAGAAGCAGAAGTAAGGGAATGGAGTAGCATGATGAAAAGGGAGGGAACATGTAAGAGGAGGAGAAGAATTAGTATTTATGTAAGTTGGGGATAGAGGAGAGAGAGAGAGGGTGAAGGAATGAGAAGGGGGAGAAAGGAGAAGAAGAGAAGGAAGGAAGGAGGAAGAAAAAGAAGGGAAAGAATGAAGGAGGAGGAGAATATTGAATAAAAGGGAAGAGAATGAGAATAAGAGGGAAAAAAGAAGGAAGACAAAAAAGAAAAAAAACGAAGACAGAGAATGAGGAAAAAGAGAAATAGTAGAAGAGAAAGTAGAAGAATGAGGAACAGATGGATAATGAGGATTGCTATAGTGAGGGAAAGAGTAGAGGGAGGAATGTGGTTCTGAATTGCACTGATATGTGAGTGAGGAAGCCATTGCTGTTGTCTTGAGGGTGTTGTAAATGTGTCGATTTTGTGAGGACGATTTGTCGGATAAGTTTTCCTCTCTCTCTCTTTCTATCTATCTATCTCCATATCTATCTCTATATCTATCTATCTATCTCCATATCTATGTCTGTCTCTATCTATCTATCTCTCTCTCTCTCTCTCTCTCTCAGTAACTATCTATCTTTATCTCTAAAAATAAAGAGAAAAGAGAGAGAAAGAGAAAAATAAAGGAAAAGAGACAGAAAAAGAAGAGGGAGAGACAGTGACTGAGACATACAGACAGACAGAAAACGAGAGAGCAAGGAAGGAAGAGAGAGAACAAGCATCATTGCCAGAGACACCGATAACGACAGGTAGCCCACTCCATCTCCCTCTCACCCCACCCCTCCCCACCCACCCTCAGCCCACCAACCCACCCCTTCTCAGCCTGCCCACCCCCCGGCTATGTCCCGCCATCCCACCGAATTTCTCATAATTAATCTCGGGCCGTTGAGGTGGCC
>BOPN01000574.1:92500-102500 GCA_017312705.2 Penaeus japonicus | reverse complement strand
TTCGGTCTTCATCACATGCGCTATTTTTTTCTTTGATTTTTGTTGTTTCTCTTTTTCTCCACTTTGACTGTCTATTCGTCTGTCTGTATGTGCCTAGGTGGTTATTCTTTTCTGTCTACCTACTTTTTTGTTTTTTTATTCTATGTATTTATTAAAATGTTGATTTGTTCATATACATCTATCTATCTATCTATCTATCTATAATCTATCAATCTATCTATCTATCTATCTATCTATCTATCTATCTATCTATATATATATATGTATATATATATATATATATATATATATATATATATATATATATATATATATATATATATTCATGTCTTAATGTGTGTGTGTCTATAAAGTCATTATCTCGTATTGAAATCACGCAACATCAATCATTTTCTTCCTTGCTCTTCGCCATACAAATATTTCCACCGTGAAGAATCGCTGTTTCCAGTAATAAGGAAAAAGACCATTAATCATGAAACAAAAATAAGGACATATTTCTCCCCTCTCTCTCTCTCTCTCTCTCTCTTCTCTCTCTTTCTTCTCTCTCTCTCTCTCTTTCTTTCTCTCTCTCTCTCTCTTCTCTCTCTCTCTCTCTCTCTCTCTCTCTCTCTCTCTCTCTCCTCTCTCTCTCTCTCTCTCTCTCTCTCTCTCTCTCTCTCTCTCTCTCTCTCTCTCTCTCTCTCTCTCTCTTCTCTCTCTCTCTCTCTCTCTCTCTCTCATCTCTCTTCTCTCTCTCTCTCTCTTCTCTTTCTTCTCTCTCTCTCTCTCTCTCTCTCTCTCTCTCTCTCTCTCTCTCTCTCTCTCTCTCTCTCTCTCTCTCTATCTATCTATCTATCTATCTCTTTTCGCCTTCTCTCTCCATTTTATAATTATTATCTATGTGCAAGATGAGTTACGTGCTTTTAAAGAGAAGTTAGAAAGGGAAGGAGGAAGCTGGGGGGGGGGGGCATGAGGAAAGGATCTTAAAGAATTTAATTATTTCCATATCTTTTTCTCAGAGACTTTACCGTTTGTTGCCAACCAAAAATAATAGATGAATAAACAAGAAGATGGGTAAATAGATTAATAGATAAACAATTTAAAAAATGAATGAGATAGTAAGTAAATCAATCAGTTGATGAATTATTGCACATACAAACACACACACACACACACACGCAAACACACCACCCACATAAACACACGCACACATACAAACACACCACCCACACACCGTTCACACACACACACACACAAACATACAAACATACAAACATACACACACACACATAAATAAAAATATTACAATTCATGATTTGGCCTTTTTCCAACGAAACGAAAACCCGCATATCAGATCCGTTAATATGAATAAAATTGCAATGAATCTCGCCAGAACAAACACATCATTTATCATTTAACTTCTTTTACTTACTTTTTGATTTAGAATAATTCTCATCATTGAAGAATGAGAACTGGAAGCATTTCGTGATGAAACGGGTTTTAAAGCGAGGTTTTTAAAGCGAGGTTTGGTCCCATGCGCATTGTGGTTGTCTTTTGTTTTCCACGCTTGCGAGATTGGTAGAGGGAGTTGCTTGTGTCTTTTTTCTTCCTAGGGGGGAGGGGGGTATGTAATTGTCTGTAAACACATATGTACAGCCACACGCTTGTAATACCCATAAACACACGCACATATTCCTATTCACACGCACACACACTCACACACACACACACAAACACACACACCAATTACCTTCTACCCCTCCTCCGTCCCCCCCACGACCTCCTACCCCACCCTACCTCCACCCCCACCCCCCACACACGCATACCCACACACATACACATTAAGACTCATCCACACTACTCGCGATTTCATTAAACTTCCTAAGATACTAACAAAAGCCCTTGAAGGAATTTCAAGAATGTTCCTCACATTGCATTGGTATGTGTGTATGTATGTATGTATGTATGTATGGTTGTTCGTGTGTGTATGAATGTATGCATGTGTGTATGTATGTACGTATATACGTGTATGTATGTATGTATCTGTGTACGTGTGTATGTCTGTGTGGGTGTTTATTAGTATGTATGTATGTGCGGGTGTATATTTGTATGTATGTATCTATATATATTTGAATGTATGTAAGTATGTAGATAAGTATGTATTTACACATTCATTTTTTCATCCATTTATTTACATGCATATCTTTTTTAATTAAAAAAAACTATTTACATTATAAGTAGTCACATGAAGATTCTGCAGTTGCCTTTTTTTTTCTTTCTTTTTTTTATTCTTTTTTCTTTTTCTATTTTTGTCTTGCTTCTCGCCAAAGTATTTTCCTACTCAGATATATGAGATGAAATTTACAGACGTCATGGGCGGAGATGAAAGGGGGAGGGAGGGGGAAGAAGAAAGGGAGGGGGAAGAATATGTAATAACGTTGATAAGGAGGAAGTGAGAAAGCAGAGAGAGAGAAAGGGGGGGGGGAAGAGAAAGGCAAAGAGGAGAAGGAAGAGGGGCGGGGGCGGCGAAAGAGGGGAGGAGGAAGGGGGGAGGGGGCGGCGAAAGAGGGGAGGGGGAGGAGGAAGAAGGGAGGGGAAGGGGAAGGAGGACCTGCAAGAATAGATGCATCCCAGTAGACCCATTTACAAGGTTGAGGATATCACACCCCCCACACTTCTTCCTTCTTCCGCGTGAAAAATAGAAAGAGAGAGAGAGAGAGAGAGAGAGAGAGAGAGAGAGAGAGAGAGAGAGGGGGGGGGGGGGAGAGAGAGAGAGAGAGAGAGAGAGAGAGAGAGAGAGAGAGAGAGAGAGAGAGAGAGAGAGAGAGAGAGAGAGAGAGAGAGAGAGAGAGAGAGAAAGCATTATGAAAAGGAGACAGAGATAGAGAGGAGAGACAGAGAGGGGGAAAGAAAGAGAGAGACAGAGAGAGAGAGAGAGAGAAGAAGAAGAAGAATGGGAAAAAATGAAATATTATGGAAAGCGTAAAACATAGAGGGTTGACGTCGTATGAAATTCATATCGTTGATTCATGGGAAGCGGGCTGTCCCCGGCGCAACGTTCGAGGCATGCTAGTTATTTGATTCTCGTCGGCGCTACGGAACGCACTACAGCGGTGGCGGACGGGGCTGTAGCGACTGGTGGGGAGGGAGAGGGAGGAGGGAGGGAGAGAAGGGGGGTTAAGAGGAGAGGGAGGGGTGTTAAGGAGGGGGGAGGGAGGGAGAGAAAGGGGGGTTATGGAGGGGGGAAATAGGGAGAGGGGAGGGAGGGGGGAGGGAGAGAAGGGGGGTTAAGGAGGGGGGGTGAAGGAGGGGGGAAATAGGAGAGATGAGAAAAGGAAAGGGAGGGATGGAGATTTGGAGGATGAGGAAGAGGAAAGAGAGGGGATGGGAAGGATAGAGAGAGGAAAACGGGAAGTGAAAGGGGGAAATGTATAGAGAGAGAAGAGGAATTGGAGTAAGATGGAAATAAGTATAAGGAAGAAGGACAGAAATGCATAACACAGAATAATAATAATAGAGAAAAATGAAAAAAAAAAAAAGATGTAAATGCCGCGACAGAGGAAAAGAAAAAGAAAGAAGAAAAATAAGAACGAAATGTGATGTGATGCCTCGTGGGAAGGGGAGGGGGAGGGGGAGGGGGAGGGGAGAGGGGAGGAAGAGCCAGTGGAATTGCGAAGAGGGAGTGAGGGAGGGGGGGAAGGAGAAGGGAAAGAGGGAGGGGGAAAGGGAGAAGAGAGGGAGAGAGGGAGGGAGGAGAGGGAGAGAGGGGAAGGAGGGAGGGAGGAGGGGAAGGAGGGAGGGAGGAGAGGGGAAGGAGGGAGGGGGATAACCCAAACTGCGGGATTAATATACGTCTGCATTCCCGTTTTTGCATCTTGAATTCGGGAGATATATCGCCGTATTTTTGGAGGGTCCGTGATGGATGCCTGAGCGGAAAGCTGTTGTTACAAGCGAAGGCAGAAGGGGTGTGACAAACGACGCAGATAGCCCCCTCCCCCTCCTTACCCCCTTCCCCTTCCCCCTCTCCTCTCTCCTCTCCTCCACTCCCTCACTCATCTTTACTCTTCCTCTTCTTCCTCCTATCCTTCTTGTTCTTCCTTTCTTTATAACTATACTTCTTACATCTATTCTTCTTCTTCTTCTTCTTCTTTATGTTTTGTTCTTACACCCCTGCCACCTCTTCTTATGCTTCCTCCTCCTCCTCTATTTTCATTTTCTCCTATTCCTCGTCCTCTTCCTTCTTCTTCTTCTTTCTGATGCCTCTCCTCCTCTTCCTCCTCCTTCCTCTTTCTTCCTCTTCCTCCACCGCCACCAATACCTCCTTCTTTCCTTCCTTCCTATCTTCAAAGTGAAAGAGAGAGAAGGGACCATAAAGGGTAGAGAGAGAGAAGAAAGAAAGAGAAGGGGGAAAAAGAATAGACAGAAAAAGGTAAGAAAGGAGGAAGAGAAGGAAAGAGAAAAGAAGGAAAAAGGGAAGAAAGGAGGAGGAAAATGTAAGAGAAAAGAAGGGAAAAGGGAAGAAAGGGGGAGGAGAAGCAAAGAGAAAAGTAGGTAAAAGGGCAGAAAGGAGAAGAATATAAGAGAAAATAAAAAAAAAGGAAAAAAAAACGAAGAGAGAAAGAAGAAAAGAAACATACAATGATAATAAATACATAAAAAAAAACATTTTTTCTTCTTCAAAAATACAAAACAAAACAAAACAAAACAAAACAAAATCCCGTCCAATCAATACCGAAAGCAAGACCCCAACCCCATCAGCCAACAACCAAAAGCAGAGAAGATCATCGAGCATGCAGATCAGACCGGAGCGAGAAGCATCAACGGAAATGAAGGAAGACGCAGCGGTCGAATAACAATGGATTCCCCTTTGAGATCCGTTTTATCCTAGCGGCTCCGGAGACTCGACAGCGGCCGCAACACACGCTCCGGGATGCCTTAACCTGAATGTCAACTAAGGAACAAGCCAAGGCAGCCGGGGTTGGTATCCTGCGATTTCCTATGTTAGAGAGGGACAGGGGATGAAGCCCAGAGACTAAGGTGAAGGGGGGTGGTTCGTATGGGCTTGGTTTATGCGTTTTTGTTTTTGTTTCTGTTTCTGTTTGTTTGTGGTTGCGTGGTCGTGATGGAGATGGTGAAGCATGGCCGATTCGGGGCGTATGAGCAGTTGGTGTATAGGGTGATTGGTTTTGTTATTATTGTTGTTATTACTTCTTTCATTGTTGTTATTAGGGGCATTATTATTATCAGTGTTATCATCATCGTTATTTTTGTTATTATCCTTATTATTGCTATTATTACTAGTAGTAGTAGTAGCGGTAGTAGTAGTATTTTCATAATCATCATTGTTAATATTATCATTATTATTATTACTGTTATTATCATTATCATCATTATTATTATTATTATTATCCTCATTAACATCATTATTATCATTATTACCATAATAATTGTCATTATCATCATCATTACTGTTTTTGTTGTCATCATCATCATTATTATTGTTATCATCATTATCTTTACCACGTTTATTCCTATTGTTATTGTTATTATTATCAGTATTAACATTAGTTTCCTTATTATTGCTAATATTTGTATCATTGTTATTAGAACACTATCACTACCTTTACACCTATTTCAGTCATTATCATCATCCCGTACCATTAACTTTTTCAACAATCCCAATCACTTAGACCTTTTTAAGTCATAGTAATTAAACCGACATCGCAAGTCCAACAATGACAACACTTTCTTGGTATAGGCTTACCTCAATGCCAAGTGACGAATGGCGACAGGTATGAAGCTCACGTGAATACAAAGCACTTTAAAAGGTTTAAATATAGACATGGCGTATAGAAGGAAATGCCGTAAGAGACAGAGTGAGTGAGTGAGTGAGTGAGTGAGTTAGTGAGTGAGTGAGTGAGAGAGAGAGACAGAGAACGAAAAAGAGAGAGATAGAGAAAAAAAATGAACGAAAGAAAAAAAGAACGAAAAAGAGATAGATGGAGAGAAAAAAAGAAAAATTAACGAAAGAAAGAAAGAGAAACAACGAGAGAGAGAGAGAGAGAGAGAGAGAGAGAGAGAGAGAGAGAGAGAGAGAGAGAGAGAGAGAGAGAGAGAGAGAGAGAGAGAGAGAGAGAGAGACTAACAGCCAGAAATTACAGAAAGAGAGATCATATTTGAAAAGAGAGCGTTTGTTTAGAATCCGCTGCTTATACTTAAGTCACAGGGCGTTTCTAGCGCTTCCAGACCACCTGCATGGATAGAGACATACGTGCATGATCAATGGGCATCGGGCTCATGCACTGTGAAGATAACACTGCATGTGAGGAAAAGGGAGGCTGGCCAGGACTCGCGTGTCAGGAGGGATGGGAGGAGAGGAGGGAGGAGAAGGAAGAGGAGGAAGAGGAGGAGGAGGAGGAGGAGGAGAGGAGGGAGGCGGGGCGAGGGGATAGAGAAACAGAGAGTAGTAAGGGGGTAGCAGGGAGGAAGAGGGGATTGAGGGGGGGGGGGGGTGGGGGTGGGGGGGGGGGGGAGTAAGAGACTCCACAGGTACTCCAATAAACTCCCCGCTAATCGTTAGTCCGGCCAGAATATAGACGCAAGGCCCGCGCTTAAGTGAATCTATGAGCTATATGTGGGGGGGGGGGGTGCCGCTTCCTTCTAGGGAGCACGCGAAACAAAAGACAAACGAGGAGGGGGAGGGGGAGGAAGAGAGAGAGAGAAGGGGGGAGACAGACAGATAGACGTAGAGAAGAAGAGGAAGAAGAAGAAGAAGAAGAAGAAGAAGAAGAAGAGAGAGAGAGAGAGAGAGAGAAAGAGAGAGAGAGAGAGAGAAAGAAAGAGAGAGAGAGAGAGAGAGAGAGAGAGAGAGAGAGAGAGATAGAGAGACAGTCAGACAGACAGACAGACACACAAAGAGAAGAAGAAGAAAGAGAGAGAAAGAGAAAGAAAGACAGAGAGAGAAAGAGAAATAGAGAGAGAAATAGAGAGTGTGTGAGAGCGAGAGAGGGGGTTGGATTGTTTATGTGCTCTTATATCGTGTGTCTTGGTTATTTCAACACTTTATGATTGCTCTCGTCGCACGCTATCACTTTGATGCGCTGTTGTTTATGTCGTGTCTTTTATGTGTGTGTGTGTGTGTGTTGGTGTGTGTGTGGTGGTTTACATTACCAATTATATCATTAGTTGGTGTTTTATGCGATTTTTTTTTTTTTTTTTTTTTTTAAGTGATTTCCCTCTTCTCTTCATTCTCTCCTGTTCTTTAGTGGATTTTTTTCCCGTTTTTTTTTCATATTTACTTTTTTTTATTCTTATTATCTTTTATTTATTCATTACATAACGATGATGATAATAATAATAACAATGACATTGTCATTATTATTATTATTTTCGGTATTACTATTACTACTACTATTGTTAATATTATATTGTTATTATTATCATTATAATCATCATTACTTTTTTTTTCCTTCACTCTGTTAATCATCACCCATAAGATTTGGTTGTTTAATATCTTATTTATTTCCTACCGCACTATGTACTAAAGTAACATAACATCTTGGTGGCAGTTGCTACATGAATTATATATAGTTACTTCCTGTCACACATAACGATAGTCTCCGTAAGTTATTGGTGACGAAAATGTACGTTTTCCGGTAGACAAAAATCTGGTAAGAATCTGGCTTAATAATTGTTGTGTGTGTGTGTTTGTTTGTGTGTGTGTGTGTTTGTTGTGTGTGTGTGTGTGTGTGTTTGTTTGTGTGTGTGTGTGTGTGTGTGTGTTTGTGTGTGCGTTTGTGCATGTGTTTTTTTTATGTACATAAATATGTGTGTGTGTTTGTGTGTGTGTGTGTGTGTGTGTGTGTATGTGTGTGTATACATAGGTGTTTACGTTTGTGTGTGCGAGCGTGCATACGTATGAATAAATGTATGCAATACCCTATACATGAATATAACTCCCTCCCCCCCATCCACCCCCTCCCACATCTTCACTACATTTCCCCTTTTTTCCACTCTCACTCTACCGTGTGTGTTTTTTTTCGGTCCTGAATTTTTAAATTGATTTACAAAGACGAATAGTAGGACGAAGTGAGAGTAATATATGATTCAAATGCTGGGCGATAGATCTTGGCTTGTGTCTAAGAAGATTTAGAGGCGTTCTTTCCAATGGTTATAAAATGTTAGGAATTTCTGGTATCCATTTGGCTTGATGTATTACAGGATATTGAAGAAAAAATTTAATATCATCAGTTCTGTAGAGAGAAGAGGAAGGGGGGGGGGGGGTTGGGGTGGTAGGAGGGGGGAGAGAAAAAACTTTGAGACTGTAGGGATGTTTGGATTATGTTGCAATTGCAATGACTGTTGTCATGATTATTATGATTCTTGTTATCTTTATTCATTTCATCATGGTTATTATTATTGTTATTATTATTATCATTACCATCATCATCATTGTTATTATTATTACCACTATTATTATTATCATAACTACTATCAATTTTATAATTATCATCACTATTTTTAAAAACAGTTTTATTATCATTATCATTATTATCCTTATCATCATTACAATTATTAATATTGTTATTATCATAACTATTGCTATGAATATTGTCAATAATATCACAATCATTATTATTATTATTTTCATTAATAGCATCAATATCCTTATTATTATCATTATTATTATTGTTGTTGTTATTATTAATCTTGTTGTTGTCAATATTGTTATAAACATCAATATTATGATTATTATTGTCATTATTGTTATGATTATTGTTATCATTATCACTATTGTTATTATCATTGTTTCCATAACCACATTTGCTATTAATACAATATCTTTGCTTCGATTACAACCATCATTACTATTACGAAAATTATATTGATATCATCATTTTAACTGTTATTTTGTGGTTTTGCTGTCTTTGCTTTTATAATTGATATTCTTGTTATGAATACCATTATTGTTACAATTTATATTATTACTAATATCACGATCATTTGTCATTATCAGTGCCATTCATATTACCATTGATATTATCTTAATTGCTGGTATAATTTAAAAAATATATTCATGACTTCTTTCTCCATGTTTCACGAGATTCAATAAATTGTTCATCAAATTACATGTAATTTTACCTGTTTGCATTATTTATGTCCATTAATATTATTTTCTCTCTTCTTTCAGGTAAGCCATCATTCCTCAGTGTAACTCTTCAGTGTGCTCTACCGAACTGTGAGTCATCTTATTTTTGTTTTATTTTCAGTGTTTTTTTTTTTTATTATTATTATTTCCTCTTTATTTTATTTTTTCTTTGTTAGAGGAAGGAGGAAATAAGTCCATGATGTATTATCCTTACGGGAATATTTTATGCAAATGAGTCTGAATTAATTACTACGAACGCCAAATTAATAATATATAGTTCAGAAAAGTCTTTGTATGTTTTGGTGACTGGGCGATCAATCATTATTTTTCATTTCTTTTTTATTCCCCTTCGTACGGTACTATTTGTGAATCGGGGTTTGGAAAGAATGGTCAGATTAAACCAGAATAATAATGTCTATCAATTATAAGTGCCGATTCGATTAATAAAAGAAAAAGGATTTAATCTTATTTGTCCCATTCATAAGAAAATAAAACCTATATAAAAAAAAAAAAATCACGATATGTTGTGAAGTTAATTCCCTCAGCAAGGCTGTGAAATACTTAAAACAAATATCGTTCAAAGATAACATAAACTTAAGCGAGTGTCAAGAATTCTGACGTCGAGAACAGCAGTCTCCCCTAGGAGCTGCGTTTTCTATATCTTCAATAAAGGCCTAAATGTTCTTCCCCGTTCGATCATCACCTTATTTATATGCATATTGGGCACCAGGCAAACATACATAAATTCGGCTCACGCAGTGATACAATTGATCACATGTCCATGATTATAATTGCCGCTATGCTTGGCTGGTCACAGAAAGGAGAGGCATTGAGAGAGAGAGGTCTGTGTCTAAAGTTCATGCATGGATGGCT
>BOPN01000574.1:85000-87500 GCA_017312705.2 Penaeus japonicus | reverse complement strand
AGAGAGAGAGAAGAGGGAAAAAAGAGAGAGGAAATTTCCATCGAGAAAATAACCTTCTTTGCCCCCCTTTCTTAGCGACTCAGCTGTATGTGGTACTTCTGGGTCTTCGCCAAGTGTAAGAAGAAGAAGTATCGCACAGGCGGCCAGTGAAGAAAACCAGGGGTCAAAGGTCATAGATGTAAAGAAATATATGTATTCATTCTACCTCCGTTTCCCCTTATTGTTGTTGTTCTTATGAATATTATTAAGGTTGTTATTATTATAAGAAAAATATGATTATTATTATTACCGTTATTATTGTTTTTATCGTTATCGTTATTATTATTATTATTATTACTATTATTTTTATTGTTGCCATTATTATTATCGTAATTTTTACCATCATTACTATTATCATTATCCTTATCATTACCATTATCGTATTATTGTTATCATCATTATATTCATTGTGCGTGTGTGTGTGCGGGTATGTTTTTATTCCCCATAATGTTGTATGATGTATAGTGATGTATATATATATATATATATATATATGTATATATATATATATATATATATATATATATATATATATATATATATATATATATATATATGTATATATAAACATATTAATCTATTTATCTACATATCTATATATTCAAATAAAATGAATTAATAAACAGATGCAAAGAAAAAAGGAAGAAAAAAAGATATCATTGAAAAAGATACACATGTGATATAACCTACATATTATTAACTTAAAATAACACTGCGACAATAATGGTTTTCATAATACTGATCAGTCAGAATATGTTATCATTTCTATTAATATTGCTATTGTTGTTTTTATTAATATTGCTATTCTTGTTTTCATCAATATTGCTAGTGTTGTTTTTATTAAAATTACTGTTGTTGTTTTAATTAATATCACTATTGTTGTTTTTATTAATATTACTATTGTTGTTTTTATTAATATTATTATCGTCGTTTTTATTAATATCATCGTATTCAATATTGTCATTACTACTACTAGTTACATTTTTTATTATCTTTCTTTTGATATTATACAAATTTGTATTGGTAGTAGTATTTGTCTTATTATTTTTATCATTATCATTTTCATTATCTATTATTATTAATGTTATTATCATTATTGTTATTTATGTAAAAAAGATGATAATAATAATAATAACAGTAATGGAAATAAGGATAAAAACATTTATTAGGATAAATACAAAATTATGATAGTGATGATAATGATAATACTAATTTCAATAACAATAATGATAATAATAATGGTAATGATAATAGTAATGATAATTGTAATAATAGCAATAACGATAGTGCTGATAGTAATGTAAATATTAATAATGATAATGACAATTGTGATAAAAATGATAATGACAATAATGAAGATGATATCAATAATTGTAAAGAAAATAATAATTAGAATGATGATAATATCAGTAAGTACAATAGAAATAATAAAATAAAACAAGAAAATATATAACACACCAATGCGAGTAACAAAAAACACCAAAACCACAAATACTAATAATATTCAAAATAATTTCGATAATCATACCGGCATCAATAACCATAACAACACCCACGACAAGAAAACCAATAAACAAAAGCCAGAATACGGTTGAATAATTCAGAAAATAAATACTTCTCATACGCCATGATCCCAGACTAACCACAGCGCACTGAGTCTTGCCTCCGCCCCGCTACCTCGATTAGGCCTAAGCGAATTCGGTCGAAATAAACTTCTATAATGGCCGGATGTGCCTATCGTGACTTCTTCAAGACCAGGCGAACAGGTGACGATTTTTATATATTGTGTCGTTGTTGTTGTTGTTTGTGTGTGTGTTTAAGATAAGGATAAGGGAGTGCTTTGCTTTTCTTTTTTTTTTCTTTTTTATCGGGAAGGTTAAGCGCCATCCATGGCTGCTCGATCGATCGAAAGCGTGAATGCTTGTGGCGCCCTTTTTTTTCTCATGCAGGGAAATGATGTATTTGATTTCTTTTCCCTTCTTTCTATGTTGGGGTGTTTTTTTCTTCAACTATCTACGAAGGAATATATATTCATTTCTTATTTATCGATCGTATTTCGAGGATCGAAAAACGCTCAGACCATCTCCATTTCATTTCTAATAGCGCGTGTTTTGTTGTTTTCTTACGAAGGCAAACACAAGTGTAAGCAGTAAAGGCGACGCTCATTGGTCCATGCGTCAATACTGTAACGGCTCGTGATTGGTCGAAAGCATTCCTCCCACGCCTCCAAACGGATTCCGATAGGCCTACCTCTGCGTGCGGTGTGTTTCTCTCTCTCTCTCTCTCTCTCTCTCTCGGTTTTTATGAAGGTCGTGAATCTTATGAAAGCTCAAACATACCTTGTGTTAATAACTCTATTTGTGGGGTCTTCATGTAAGGGGAGGAGAGGGGGGGGGAGGGCACATGGTATGAGATTGACTCATTAGCAACTGATGATGATAGAGAGGGAGAGAGAGGATGA
>BOPN01000574.1:67500-72500 GCA_017312705.2 Penaeus japonicus | reverse complement strand
ATAGAGAGAGAGAGAGGGAGACAGATGCATTATTCTATTTTTCATATCGTCCTTAATCTTCCTCCTTTCTTCTCCACCTCCCTTCCTCATTATTTCCCTCCCATCTCTTCCCCTCCTTCCCTGTCCTTCTACCCTCCCCTTCCTCCCCCCTCCCCCACCTTCTCCTCCCCCTCCCCCTATACATTTTTATATCGCCTTCTCCTTAAGCTCCCCACAAGGTAAGCGCTCCCTTTGCAGCCAATGCTACCTGCCCTGCTCAGCTGCTGCTACGAATGACGGATGGGATGGTTGCACGAACGGGACCTCCCTCTCCCCCTATCCCCCTTCCCTCTTCACCATTCCCTCTTCTCCCTTTCCTCGTTCCTCTTTCCCTTCTCCTTCCCTCTATGCTTCTTCTTTTCCCTCTTCTCCTTTCCCGTTTTTCTTCCCTTTTCTCCCGTCCTGTTCCTCTTTCTTCTTCCATCTTTTCGCCCCCATTTCTCTCTTCTCGTTTCCCGGTCCCCTTCCTCTCTACTTT
Source organism: Penaeus japonicus (assembly GCA_017312705.2). NCBI lineage: Eukaryota > Metazoa > Arthropoda > Malacostraca > Decapoda > Penaeidae > Penaeus > Penaeus japonicus. The sequence continues at coordinate 71,983 of BOPN01000574.1, read as the reverse complement.
ACCCCCCCCTCCTCATTCAGATCTCTCTTTACTCCATTTCTTTTCCCATCTAAATTTTTCTTTGCCATTTTTCTACTTCTTTCACTTTATCCCTTTTCCTCTATCTACCCTTTCTCTATTCCTCTATCCCCTTACTCTCTGCTTACCCCCCCCACCCCTTATCCTTTCCGTATATTTATATACATGAATATATATATATATATATGTGTGCGTGTGTGTTTGTGTGTGTGTGTGTGTGTGTGCGTCAGTGTGTGTTTGTGTGTGTGTGTGTGTGTGTGTGTGTGTGTGTGTGTGTGTGTGTGTGTGCGTGTGTGTGTTTTCTCTCTCTCTCTCTTTTTTCTCCTCGCTATTTTCAGCATCTTGAAGACGGTTCAGTAGGAATGCTTGAGTCTTGGTCATATTTCTCTCGTCTTGTGCTGATGTATGTGGTGGCGGTGGGTGTTGGAAGATAGATGCGATGGATAGAATGAGATAGAGAGAATGGGGGAAACAGAAGGAGATAGATGGCTTAAGTCGACTGATAGATAGATGGGAGGAAGAGAGAGGGAGAGAGGGCGAAGGAAAATAGAGAGAGAAAGAGAGAGGGAGAACAGAGAATAGAGAATAGGAAAAGGTTATAAAAAAGACTCCCTGCGCTATCAATAAATATACACTAATACATCTATACATATCTATTCAGTTCACACACAGACATGTATATAAACACAGACAAATGTTAGCCCACACACACAAAAACATAACACACACACACACACACACACACACACACACAAACACACACACACACACACACACACACACACACACACGTACATATCCTCACTGCACTACATCCAGCAAGCCCATAGAATGACCCAGCTTGCCCTCGCTGCAGCCAACACACACCACACCGAACGATCCATCAAGTGCTATAACAAGGTCGAGCCAGTGCCTGATCTACGTATTTCAAACTTTCGTTTCACACAAATGTTTTCATGCCATAAATTGGAGCAGCGGGTAAAGCAATTTGCCACGAGGTCTGCGGGACGACCCTTAGTATGCGGGGGAGGGGATGGGGTGGAAGGGGTGATGGGGTGGGGGGAGGAGGAGTGGGGAGGATATGTGTGGGGTGGGGCGGGGATGGTGTAGGGGGGTGTCTCCCCACTCCTGCTCTTCAGGGGTGAGTTATCCCAGCTGGGCACGATAGACTACAATATCTTTGCTTCTTCTTCTTTTCTCTCCCTCGCCCCCATCCCCTTCCCCTTCCCCTCTCCGCCCCTCATTTTCCCTCATATCCCCTCTTTTTTCCCTCTCTTTTTATGTCTTGCGACTTCTTATAGCGTTACCTTTTTCTATTGTATTTGATTTTGATTTATTCATAGTATTTTTTTACATATATATATGTGATTTAAAGCTCCATTATCATCTTTTGTATTTTTTAGTTCCTCCCTCATAGACTACCACTTTATTTATCATTCAATTATTAATTTCCTACTCTCCCTTTTATGCGTACATCCATGAACACATATTCACAAACACACACACACACACACACACAAACTCACACACACACACACACACCTTCAACTCCTCCTCCTCCTCGTCCTCTCTCCCATCTCGTTAATCTCCCTCTCTCTCTTTCTCAATCGGGAAGTGTCTCCCCCCACCCCTCACCCCCCTCACCCTACCCTGCGCCTCTTCCCCTCACCCTCACCCTCACCCTTCCCATTTCCCCTCGCCCTGTGACCTTCTCGTTTCCCTCAAGCACCAAGACAAGCCCGGAAAATTGGGTGCTTTCTTAAGATGATGACGATTCTTAGCGTTGTATTTTCGGAAGCAAGTTTAAGCTCTTTGTTTTTATTTTATCTTTTTTTCGTCTGTTGTGTGCCTTTGCGGTCGTTGAATTTGATTTATGGAACCTACGTTATTTTCCATTTACTGTTCGTTCCGTAAAGAGAGAGAGAGACACACACACAAAAGGAGTGAGGGAACTGTGTTTTTGCTTATTTATGTTTATTATCATTGGGAAGACCCGATAGAGTTTTTTAAAATATAAAACGACGAATATAAACATATAGGAATACGTAAAATATATAAAGAAGAAGAATAAAGAAAAGACAATAACTTTATCGATCATATATCATCACTTCTGCAGAAGATTGCCAGTACTAACATTCTCGTTACATTTCACACAGTTATGTAAATAGTATGGAGTATAAAGACTTATGCAAGTTGCACAACAAAGAATCTATCACTTCTAAACTTGCAAACTGATGGACTTTGCGGAGTTACTTTAGACGTCTGTCATTCGTTAGTTACTTGACAGCTTCTTTTACGAGTGTATTGACTAAGGTCATTGCACATTGCACAGACGAGAGTTGGGTTCAATGTCTTCCGGCACTGATTCTCGTTGAATCATACATACATTGCATTAGATCATCACATGAATAGATATAAAAGCGCAATCAAAATCTTCCGAATAAACAAAGCTACAAAACTTGTATAGCTTGAGATTATATTCAGTTTATGTTGCATGAAGAACGATCACACACGATACTGTCTACTTGCACTTTCACTGCAATCTGCGGTAAGCTTTTCACTGATTATAATGCGCAGAGCATAGGCCTATCTGTGGTCAAAGAGTAAACCAATAAAATAAAATAAAATCTTCCATCACACATATACCCACCCCCCGAAAAAAAATGAATAAAAAATGATTCACTTCTGCGGGGGAAAAAAATAGAGTGACTCACCTTCCCACCGCGAGAGATGCGCTCCACTATCTTCTCAAAGGCAGACTGGTGGGTCTTCCGAGTTTTTTTCTGTAACTCTTTGCCCTATCAAAAGTAGATCGGGGTTGGAAGGTGGGCACATACCCTTTTCCCCATAAGAAAAAAAAAACTATGCCCATATAGAGCCCTACATACATACGTTTCGCTGATTGTCTCTTGTTTTGTTTTTTTCCCACAAAGGATCACTCGGGGATACTTCCGATGCTCGAAAGTAGGCAGCCGAAGGGCCTATGCATGCTTTACATTTTGGAAAAAGACTCAAAACAAATGCGAAAGGCAAATAGGGTTATGAGATCAAATACAACCCATGCTGACCAACTGACCCAAAGGAGTTAACCGCAGAAGCCTTCGTTCCATCCCAAATGATATCACTCGCTTTCCTACCATTACCTAACCGATCCTCAAAAGTGAAAATTAATGGGAAGGAACGTAAGTGTATGGGGAAAAAAGGGAGGAGAGGGGACAAACGCAAACCTCAGACTCAGTACCCTTTCCGAGTAGTTTTTAAGCGTAGCGTATAATGGTTTATGGGACCTCATAAACCCGTTGGTGTTTCGCGTCATAAAGTACAACCATTGCTTATACCTGCTCTCCTTTTCCATGCTGCTTTTGACCCTCGTCGATATGTGACGAATAAAAGATAACCTTTATTCCAGTGCATGGAAGGGCCCTTTCTTTCTTATTTGAAAATTACATTGAAATGCCATCTCATAAAGAAAGCCTTTTTCCTATATCCATATACATGCGTGCATGTGTATATATATATACATACATATATATATATATATATATATATATATATATATATATATATATATATACACATTTATTTATTCATATTTATATTTATATATATCTATCTATTTATATATTTGTGTATATATATATATATATATATATATATATATATATATATATATATATATATTTATCTCTCTCTCTCTCTCTCTATATATATATATATATATATATATATATATATATATATATATATATGTATATATATATATGTATATGTGTGTGTGTGTGTGTGTGTGTGTGTGTGTGTGTGTGTGTACAGACACATATAGGCACATATATATATTTATGTGTATATATATATATATTTTTTTCTCTCTTTCTCACACATAGAAAAAAACTACCTCTCCCTAACACAAAAACTCCATTATCTCAAGAACAAAAAGATAAATAAATGAATAGATAGACAAAAAAAAAAAAAAAAAAAAAAAAATCAGATGAAAAAGTAATACCCCAATAGCGAAAATGATTTAGGAATTCCATTTATATTTCAAGACTCACTCTTCATTCACATCGTCTGGAAGGTGATCTCTCACAGTCGCACACTTTCAGCCGATACTAATCAATAGCCCGGGCGGAAGGAGTCTTAAGATTCTAACTGCATGCAACAATAGACATCACGGCCGGAATACAGAAGCCTTCATAAATGTGTGATCGACGCTGCCTCTCTGTCACTAGGCTATCACTTCCTCTTGTTCCTCCTCCGTTTTCTTTTTCCTATTGTGTTACGTCCTCTTGTTTTATCTTCCTGTTCTGTTTTATCTTCCTCTTTTGTTTTTCTTCTTCCTCCTTTGTTTCTCCTTTTTTTATTCTTTCTCTTCTTCCTATTTTCCCTCTTCTGTTTTCTTCTTCCGCTTCTTCCTCCTTTGTTTCTTCTCCCTATTCTTCGTCTTCTGTTTTCTTCTTCATCTTTC
>BOPN01000574.1:52500-62500 GCA_017312705.2 Penaeus japonicus | reverse complement strand
GCAAAAATTTGGTTATTAATTTGTTTACCGATTGCATTGAAGATGCACCCTCTTCATACTTTCAAATTAATATTTCTAAATAAAACTACAGAAGGAAAACAAAGGAATATCTTTTTAACATTGCAAGAGCTTAAAAAAAAAAATCTTTGATGACTCCTGCTGTCTTTGTTTACTTATTTATCTACTCATTTTGACATCTCCTTCCGCTATACGCTTATCACCTCCGTGCGTTTCGATCTCAGACACAAGAGTCATTAACTCCTTGCATCCTTGCATCTGCGCCTGTTCTTCATTTCCACTATTTCATATCCTTGATCTTAACTCTAGTTGTTTTCTTTTTTGTTCTTCTTTTATCTAACTTTTCTTTGAATATTCTTTCATACTGCAATCGCATTTTATTCCTACTGATTTTTTTTTTCTTTTTCATATACTCCCAAGCCACCAAAGACGCATTTGACTATTCATATGTTTCTCTCTCTCGTCAATTTCTCTCGCCTGCCTTTCTCTTGCCTTTACTCTTAATCTCTTTACTGTTATTCAGCATTCAGTACATGGTTTCATTTTGTTCCCATCTTCACCTTTCTCTCTTTTTATTTCTATTAGTCTTGTTGTTGTCTTTGTTGTTGTTATTTTTATCATTCTCATGATTATTATTTTCATTATTAGTGTTGTTTTCATTATCATTATCATTATTATTATAATCATTATCATAACCATTATTACAATTATCATGATCATGAGTGTCATCATTATCATAATAATTTAAATCGTTATCATTATCATTGTTATCATGAATCATAATTTTACACAATTTCAATCCAACCAGCTTACAATTTTTTTAGTTTAATTTACACACCTTCTACATCCGATATTTCTCACGCCTCCCTTGCTATATATTTCTCACGTGTCCCTATCTCTCTCCTATCAACCTTTCATTTCATCTCACCTTTACCCGATGATTCCCTTTATATAGTGTCTAAAGATGAGTTAATAGTGTATATACACTGAACCCCTTTCACATTATGACTCGTCTCTTGTACCGGTTGTTTACATGAGGAGGGGAGCGCTTATTGACACTTTGCTGCCTCGAGTGTATTCAGGTTTCGGTGTTTTGTCCCTTTTTTGTGTATATTTTTCTTGTTTTCTTGCATTATGGTGTGTTGGTGATGATGCCGGTTGAGGGATTGTGTTCAGATTATTTATTTGTTCATCATTTTTTCTTGTGTGATGTTATTTTAGTGATAATGGCGGTTGAGAAATTAGTTTGTGGGGTTGACGTAATGATGGTGACGATGATGGTGGTGGTGATGGTGAATACATAGTGGATATGATGATGGTAATTTTGCGGGGAGGAGGCGAACGAAGATTTCTTTCTAACATAAGTGTATCAAAAGTTATCACTGTTATTATTGCCATCGCCCTCGCCAACAGTAATTACACCCTCATCAGTTCAATCAAATCAATACCACACACACACAAGAGAGAGTGAGAGAGAGAGAGAGAGAGAGAGAGAGAGAGAGAGAGAGAGAGAGAGAGAGAGAGAGAGAGAGGGGGGGGGGAGATAAGTAAGGAGAAAAGAAAGGATTAAGGAGAGAGGAATAAGGAGGAGATAAAGAGAGAAAGAGAGAAAAGGAGAGCGAGAGAGAGAGAGAGAGAAACATAAAGGAACGGAGGGACGAGAGAAAAAGAGAGAGAGTAAAACAAAACCAGACATTCCCTCCCATTTTCTTACCAGGTCGCTTACTCTCCGAATCTAACCGCACCCCCACCCCCACCCCTCCCATAACCCCCCAACCCCCCTAAACAACAACAACAATAACAACAGAAACGCATAAGTCATAAAGCTTTGGACACGATCACCCACCGAGTCCATTTACATATTCAATGACGGCATTCCAAGCACTCATTGCAAAGCCACAATGCACTCAGGCATATTGCATGACTGTCAATACGGCTTTTGGTGCGAGTGCAAAGGAAGAAGAGGTGGACATGAAGACAAGAAGCGGAGAATCAAGAGTAGGGATGAATCGAGGAAGAGGCAAGAGGGATTAAAAGGGGATGAGAATATACATGCAATATGCCAGTGGGTAGCCATAATGATGATTGTGGTAATGATGATGATGATGAGGGTGGTGATGAGGATGGTGATAATGATGATGGTGATGATGATAATGATGATGGTGATAATGGTGGTGATAGTGATGATCATCGCTATCATTATCTTATAATAGGATTATCATGATAATGACAATAATCATGACATCAAGACACAGAGAAGAAAAGAAAAAGAAAAAAAAAACAAGAAAGACAAAAACAAAACCTCCCTCCCTCTCCCCCTCCTCCCCCTCCCTCTTCTTCTCCTCTTCTCTCACAGAAACGACATGAACGTCCGTGCAACATTGTCCCCCGCGAAATTTGACATAACGCGCACGCGCAATTTACGACGGAGGGCAAACTTCACAAACGTTCCGATTTCCAGCTTTCACAAACATTCACAAACAAATTTTCAGCTTTCTGTCGTATTTCTTGTGGCTTGATGCGAGTTGGCCTTTGTTCTGTGGCGCTGTTGAGACTGTTGGGTCTTTAGCTATATAGTGTGTGTGTGTGTGTGTGTGTTTGTGGTTTTCTTTCCCTGTCTGTCTTTGTTTGCATGTGTCTTGTTTTTTCCGACTCTCTTTCTCTTTCTTTATCTCTCTCTCTCTCTCTCTCTCTCTCTCTTTCTCTGTGTGTGTGTGACTGACTGCAATAAATGTTTAAATGAATCGAACTGAAGATAAAGAGACGAAAGAGAGAGAGAGAGAGAAAGCGATTCGAAAGACAGAGAAAGAAAGATATAAAGATAGAGAGAGAATAAGAGAGAGACAAAGAGAAAGAGACAAAGAGATAGATAGAGAGAGAGAGATGGGGAAAAAAAGCATAGAAAAAACCGTTCCCTCACGAACACCCGACTTCCCACTCGGTCGGCATAAATAAAAGACACGCGAACGTATATCACTTGCGATACGAGTGAGAAAAAAAGGAAAAAAACAAAAACAAGAATAAGAACAAGAGAATTGTATAAGGAAAAAATGACGAGAATCAGGGATGATTTTTTTTTTTTTTTTTTTTTGTCTTTTTGTGTTTGTGACTATTTTCTTTTTCTCGTTTATTGCATTAAAAAAATATATATATATATTATGATTATTATTTTCATCGTTATCATTGTTATCATTATCCTCGTTGTTCTTATCATTACTATTATTAACATTATTATTATTATCATTATCATCATTATTGTATTATAATTGTTATTTTAGTAATTATCATAATCATTATTATAATTATCATCATTATTTTAATTATTATTTTCATCATTAAATTTATCTTCGATTCCTCATCTCTCTTCCATCCCTCTATCCCCCCCCCCCCCGCTATTCCCCCTCTATTTTACCCACTTATTCCCCCTTTCTCACCCCCCTTACTTTCTTTAACACTCTCTCCCTCTCTCCTTCCTTTGTCTTCCTTCTCACACTCTTCCCTTCCCCTTCTCCATTCCTCTATTTCCCCTCTTCCCCTCCCTTCTTAATCTCTCTTTTTCCTCTCACTCTATATCCCCCCTCCCTCCTGTCCATCCTTTCTCCTTTCAACCCCCCCCCCCCCCCTCTCTCTCTCTCTCATCCTCTCTCTCTCTTTCGCTCTCTTCTTACCTTCTTCCTTTCTACCCCCCTCACCCATTTCCTTCCCTTCCTATACTGCACCTCTCCCATTTCCCCTTATCCCCTCCCCCCTCTCTCCTTCCTTTCTTCTTCTTCTCTCTCTCCTTCCCTCCTCCGGCCTCTTCCCACCTCCCCAGTTTCCCCTTTATCCGCCATTTTCTTCTTCCTATTCTCCCCCTCTTCCCTCCACCTTCGCCGTCCTTCCCTTTTTTCCCTCTTTCCTATTCTCTCCCTCTTTCCCCCCTTCTCTCCTTCATATTCCTCATCCTCCCTCCTTCTCTTCCCCTCTATCCCTTCCTTCTCTCCTCTTTATCCCTTCCTTCTCTCCTCTTTGTCCCTACCTTCTTTCCTCTCCTATCCCCCCTCCCTCTTCCCCCCATCTCCCCCCCTCCCCTTCCCCCCTTTCCATTTCTTCGCTACAGTGGCTTAGTCCGACACGCTGTGATATACGCGTTGGTGTAATGTCCATAATGTGTGAATAATAACTTTGTGTTCCTGGAAACGTCGAGACTGGTTGCCTCACACTCGGTTGCTTCGGAGACGGGTGCAACTTGCAACTGTGTTTTTTGTTGTTGTTGTTGTATGTTTTGGTCATTATTGTTGTTGTTTGAGGTGTTGTTGTTGGAGGTAGGGTGGGGTGGGGTAGCGGTGGTAGGGTATCGGGCGGTGGTGAGGGCTGGGTGGGTGGGTGGGTGGGTGGGTGGGTGTTTGGTATGGTTGTTGTGGTGATTGTGTGTGTTTTTGCTTTATTTGTCTTTTTTTCATCCTCTCTTTTATTTTTTCCGTCTTTTTCTATATCTTTGACTGGATCTCTCTCTCTATTTATCTCTCGCCTTTCTCTCTCTCTCTCTCTCTCTCTCTCTCTCTCTCTCTCTCTCTCTCTCTCTCTCTCTCTCTCTCTCTCTCTCTCTCTCTCTTCCACACGCCATTTCACTCCCTCTCCCCCCCTCTAATCGCCCCCCTCATTCCGACAAATCCCTATAAACAAATAAGAAAAGAAAAAAGCAGAAAAAAACAAAAAAAACAAGAAAAAGAGAAGAAGAAGACAAAGCTTCCATCACAAACAATTATAAGACCCGCTGGCTGAGGCTCATTCCTGACACGGGCCTGGCATCAGTGAGTCTGGAGATCGCGGAGTGACTTCGAGAATGCGGAAGCAGAACCACTCTTCTTCGCTCCTTACCCCCCACCCCCCACCCCTCTACTCCACCTACTCCTTATCCCCACTCCGTTATTCCACCTACTCATAAACCGCCTTCTCCCCTTCTTCGCCTTCTATCCACCTACCTCTTAATTCCTCCCACCTGCTCCATCTGCCTCTACTCCACTACTTATCTCCTACTGCCCCCTCTCCTACTCCGCCTCTTCCCCTACCCCTACCCGTCTTATCTCCTCCCCCTACCCCATCCTTTCCCCTTCATGTTTACCCCTTTTACTTCCCCCCAAAAGATTTCTACCCCCTCCTATTATCACTACGCTCCCCCCCATTCCCCCTCGATCCTCAACCCGCGATTGAGAATGATTGCATTGCCTCGTGCATTACAACTCCCCCTCCCCCTCCTTTAGACAGGACCTCCTTCCCCTTTCCTCTTTCCCCTCTTTCCCCTCCCCTAACAAACACACCTACAATCCCCTAACAAACATAATTCCAGGCTCCCTCCCCTTCCCATCTTAACTCACATACCCCCAGACCCACACTACTCCCCCCCCTCCCCCCATAACCCCTATACCTCCATATCCCCTCACCCCCTGCCCCTCTTACCCTCCACTGCCCCTTCGCTTCCTCTCCTAACAATCACATCTCCATACCCCCTCCCCTTCCCCTCCTCTTCTCCCTCCTAACAAAGTCCCTCCATACCCCCTCCCATCTCTTTCTCTTCGCTTTCTCTTCCTCTTCCCCTTCCCTCCTCCTTCCCTCCTCCTTCTCTCCTCTTCGCCATCTCGATCGAGGCGGAACACGTAAGCGAGAGTGAAAGATTGTAGGTACGTGAAGGCCTCAACCAGCTCCACCAAACACCTGCTTATCAACTGAGGGAGGGTGGGTGAGTGGTGGTGGTGGTGGGGGGAGGGTTGTGGAGTGGGAGGGGAAAGGGGTAGAAAGGGGAACGGGAAGCGGAAGAAGTTTAGACGAAAAAAGAAGCTGAGGTAAAACGGGAAGAGGAGGAGGAGAGAAGAGGAAAATCCGGAAGATGTGGAAAGGAGGAGGAAGAAGAGGAAAAATAAGAGAATGAAAAAGAAACACACACACAAGAAGATTTAGTGGACGAAAGAGAGAGAGAAAAAACAAGATAAAAAAGGAAACGAGGAAGGAAAAAAAGACATAAAGATGTTAAAACAGAATGACAGTTGACTTTGAATGTACTTCCGTGTCCGTGCATGACCACAATAACATAATTTGTTGAATATTGGTATTACCGTCGGAGTACAGAGGGTGTGATCTGCTATTCATGATTCCTTTTTCGGTTTGTGTGTGAGAGCAGATGTCAATGGCTGAGGCTGTGATGTCGGAGCCGGTTTTGAGCCGAAGAGAAAGTGAGTGATATGTGTGTGTGTGTGTGTGTTAGTATAAGACATCTTTTATTTTTTTTCTTCTTTTTTTTTTTAAATTAACACGCGCACACACTCACATATTAATGGTGATATTGATAAAGATGAGGGAGTGGAGGAGGGAGAGATAGATAGAGAGAGAGTGAGAAAGACAGAGAGAGAGAGAGAGAGAGAAAGAAGAGAGAGAGAGAAAGAGAGAGAAAGAAAGACAGAAAGAAAGAAAGAAAGAGAGAGAGACAGAAACACACAAAAAACAAACAAAACAAACAAAACAAAACAAAAGAAATCCCAGCATCCACAGTCCCAAGAACCCCCGAATATTTGATAGTAAGGGTAAAGGAGCATCGGCGCGGTGAAAGGCCTGTCTCCTCCGGCCTGGTTAGATGAATGGAGATTCCAAATAATTTATATGTAATGGCCTTCAGATCTTGCGACGATAAGCTTCTGCGAGGAAAAGAAAATGTAAATTCTCTCTTTGTGTTTTGCGAGATTTGCTCTTGCATCTATGTAGGTGTTTGTGTATGTGGAATATTTTTTATATGTATATACATGTACAGATGTATTCATATATATATATATATATGCATACACACACACATACACAACATAGACACACACTCACACTCACACACACACACGCACACACACACACACACACACACACACACACACACACACACACACACACACACACACACACACACACATATATATATATATATATATATATATATATATATATATATGTATGTATGTATATATATGTAAGGAGGAAGACGAGGAGGAGGAAAAAAGCAAAAGAAGAAGAAACAACCAAAAACAAGAAGAAAAAAAGAGAAAAAGAAACCGAACAACAACAAAACTCGAGGTAAAGGAAGTTGCGAAAACCACGGAATACCTAAAACCTACACACAGGAATCTCTTCCCCCCTTCCCCTTCCCCTTCCCCCCAATTACACTCCCCTGCCCCCCCCCCCACTTCCAATCCCCTACTCCCCCCCCCCCAATTCCATCCCCCCCATGCCTCCCCTCCCCCTCCAGATACACATCCTCGGGCCTCGGAGTCGCTGTCTTTTAATCCGGGTTAATGACCACCCAATAAAAAAGGTGTCCCTGGCCACCAAAAGGCACGGGGATAGAGACCGAAGAGGAAGAAGAGGAAGAAGTAGGGGGGGGGGAGAAGGAGAAGGAGAGAAAGGAGATTGAACTGGTGTAATACTAGGATTTTTTATTTATTTTTTTGGTTGGAAAGGGTGAAAAGGTAAGGATGGGAAAGAAAAAAAGTCAGAGACAAGAAAACGAGAAATGTGGAAGAGAGATAGAGAGAGAAAAGGAGAAAGCAGGAAGAGAGAGAGACACCGAGAGAGAGAGAAAAAAATGAATGAGAGAGAGAAACAGAAAGAGAGATAGAGAAGGAAATAATATTTGACTAATCATAATCATTTCTAAAAGGCGAGACAAGAATACCAAGACCATTGCATCTACCTGCCTCTTTTCGCAAAGGTGTCCCTTCCCTTTGCCTATAATCATACGCATTACAAGACATCTATCACGCAGAACAGACCGGGAATCCGTAACAAGGCGGAGCCAAGAAGCCCCCATGCCCTCCCTAGCCACGCCTACTTACATCACCCATACGTCCTCGCGAAAAGAAAATCTAAAAAAAAGAGAGAAAAAAAAAGAGGGGGGCGTTCATCTTCGCCCTCGACGTCGAAACCAGCCTCCATTCCCGGGGCAAAAATCGTCTTCTGAGTCGAATAAAGTAATCATTGTTGGCCATTCCTATCAGTAAAATTCCGAGCCATAAATATCCCTCGCTGGAATAAATAGAGACAAACGTAATCCGACTTTTATTCCACTCTTGCGCAGCGAGGACTTCGAAGAAATGGGGAAATGTGTTGCTCAATTTTCAGATAATTTCCCAGACTATAAATCTCCCAAGAAGCTCAATCAGTGCGTTGGTTGCAATCACGCTCGTGGGAAGAAAAATATATATGTTTAAAAAAAGGAGGACGGGGGGTCGGGGGGGGGGGGATAAAGAAAAGGAATAAAAAAAAAAGAAGAAGGATCTTTGCTTGGTGCTTAATCTTATTAAAGGAGATAATCTTCAAAGTTTTTTTTTTTTAATATGATCGTTTGTCTTTCGTTATGTTTCGGGTTTCCATATGAAAAACGATTGTAATTTATTTACAGCGGAATATTTTCAACGTAGGTTTTTTTTATGTCTTTATTGGATATCATTTTTTGTGTGTTAACCTACACTTGCATACCACATGTATGAATATTTGAATACATAAGCGTATATCAACTGCTTTACATGTAAGCATAAATTATTCGTGATACATGACAGTGTGTGCAACATACCAAGATACTAATATGAGATACTTTTTAATGCAAAATACTGTGCTTATGAGTGTAGCACTTTTTTAAAACCCATAATTATGCTTATCATAATTTATCTCTTTGTCTATATTTATCCACCTATTCGTTTCTCCTCTCTTTCCAACTATACCTCTCTCTCTCTCTCTCTCTCTCTCCTTTTCTTTATATATATATATATATATATATATATATATATATATATATATATATATATATATATATATATATATACTCACTGTCTTTCTATCCTCTTATCTCCATTATCACAAACACAGACAAACACACACACACACACACACACACAGCGGCACGTGGCTCAAGTAACTATGAAAGTTCTCGGTGCGTCTGTGCATTAGATCAATGACGTCATTTACCTTAAAAAAAAGAACAAAAAAAGAATAAAAAAGGAAAAATATAACCTTGTATAATTTGGATCGTCTGGTTTTTTTTATTATCTTTTTTTTAACTACCGCCTTGATATCACTTACGACCTTCATCACGCGTAAGTACATCTTTTGCTTTATACTTTTTTGGGGTAAGTAATTGCCGAAGGGAGTAAAGTAGTCTTAAAATAAAGGGGATGGGAAGGGTAAGGTAAAGGGAAGTGGCAACATCGAAGAGATAAACATCAAGTATTAATGATCTGTTGCTAAAAATATTATCGTATTCTTTTTTTTCTTCTTCTTCACAAGGATGGTCTACGTAATATCTAATTCATGCAGTTCTGAGTGTTTCTTCGCATTGCATTCTGATAGCCTGCAGAAGTTATGCATGGCAGGAGTTACCAGACTTAAGTGCAGGATTGCATGACACGCTATTCCGAAGTTTTTTCTCCTCTGGTATTAATAATGAAAGGCCGTAAAGAGATATGCGCCATGGTTAACCTCGAGATGAATCATACATCGGGAAATACCGTATCAAAACTCGTTTATATCAATCCTTTCTTTGGGAGTGAGAAGTAAATCCATGAAAAAGAAAGATAGTCCTTCAAAAAAAATAAAAAATGGATCAGACTGGTTAGAATGACGAGCCTTGTTATTGATTTTAAGCCTTACAAGCGGTTGCTTCTGTCAGCCTCCCTCCTGCCCTGTCCTTCCCCCTCCCCCTTGCCATAACTCTGCACGAATTAGAACGGGACTCTCTTAAATATATGAAGTCACTTGTATGCCTTTTGACTCCCCTCATTCAATAGAAAGTAAAGTACATCCCTTCACCGTAATAAAAGGGTAAAAGTAATGACACAAAGGATTGAAATAAGCATGATTGTCGACGTGTTTACTAGCCCTGTGTAAATTCTGGCGGCGGCGGCGGCGGAGGAGGAGGCCCGGCCGGTGAGGAATGAGGCTCACTCCCGAAGATATCCGTCACTGTGTCTTT
>BOPN01000574.1:25000-27500 GCA_017312705.2 Penaeus japonicus | reverse complement strand
GTTTTTTTTCTTTTTTTTTTTTTTTTTTTTTTTTTTTTTTTTTTTGTATGTATGGATGTTTGAATTTTGCTTTGTTATGTTTTGTATATTAGGTTCGAGATAGTTAAGGATTAATGTTTTATTTGATATATAATTATTTTTTAATTATTTTTGTCCTTTTTATCTGATAAACCATATGAAATTTCGAATGAAAAAAATAAAAGAATCAGAGGCTTGGAATAAATGAACGCTAAGTGAAGAAAGAGAGACAAATATATATATATATATATATATATATATATATATATATATATATGTATATATATATATATATATATATATATATATATATATATATATATATATATATATATATATATGTATAAGTGTGTGTGTATGTGCGTGTAATACGCATATATTTATTAATTTATTTATATAAAAAAAGGATCGAAAATTAACAAACAAAAAAAAAACGATAATAATAATAAACAAATAACGCGAGAGAAAGAAAAGAAAAAAGAAAAAAGAAACGCGAAAAAAGAGAAAGAGAGGGAGAGAAAACGAAGAAAAACCCAGATTAACAGATTTACGTGATGAACGAGAGATTAGTAGACACGGCATCCCGTCCATACGTAAATAGGATACGCTAACACTGACAATGTATAAATCTTTCACTTGGATTATGCAACAGAAATCCTTGAAATCAATCTGGAATTTTCGTTTTTTTTTCTTTTTTAAGATAGAGAGACGTGGATAGTTGCCCTCGTTTGTCATTGTAGTTGTTTGTTTGTTGTTGTTTTCTTAGTATAGTTCAGCTATTTTGCGTTTTTATTGTAGTTATGAGAGTTCGGGTTTAGGAAAATTGTAGTTAGGTGGAACGATGGAGGATGAAGGAGATGAATAAAGTGGGAATAATCGTAGGATTGATGACGATGACGGAGGATTCTGAAAGAAATAGTCGATGCCCGTAAAGTTAATGATTAGATTGACAATGATGATAACTAAGAAAGCTAACAAAAATGAAACAACGATAGCTGTAAGGGATATGTTGGATGATATTTAAGAAATTTATAAAATTGTTAAATTTGGGTTAGCGCTGGGATGATTTGAGAAGAGTGCGTCGCCTTATCGCTTTCTCTAGTAATTCTACTTTTCTTAACCCTGAGAATTTTGATACTCACCTTCGCCTCTCTCTCCCCCCCTCTCTCTCTCTCTCTCATATATTCACAATTATAGCAATAAGGAAGAAAGATATCATTATCATCATTATTATCATTACGATCATCATTATAATATCCAACTCATTACATCAATAAGTAATTTTTCTGTCTCGTTCCCTCGAAAATGATACAGCGATTTTTTTTTATTATTATTTTTGTCCCCCCCCCCCAAAAAAAAAAAAAAAAAAAAAAAAAAAAAAAAAAATACAACGAAGAAAAGTGTAGATAGTTGGCTTTCTAATAAAAACGGGATTGAAATATTGCTATGTTCTCGATACAAGAAAATGGATAAATATTTCAATTGTATGTATTTTTTGTTGGTTTCTTTAATAGAAACTTTTATTGATGTTATTATCATTAACATTATTATTACTACCATAATTATTATCAATACTAATTTGTAATTATTATCGCTATCATTATCATTATTATTATTTTTTTTTAAACATTATTATCGGCATTATTATTATAACACTTATCATTATCTTTCTTACTATTGTTATTGTTATCATTATTGTAATTACTATTAATATTTTTCTCGTTATCAATACTATCACCATCGCCGCCATCATTATCAGTACTGTTAATATCATTGTTATCATTATTATTATTATTATTATAATTATCATTATTATCATTATTATTATTATCATCATCATCATTATTATCATTATTATCATTGTTATTATTATTATCATTATTATTATTACTATTATTATTATTATTATTATTATTATTATTATTATCATTATTATTATTATCATTATCATCATCATCACTATTATTATTATCATTATCATCATTATTACTATTACTATCATCATTGATATTATTACTTATTTTCATTATTATTACTATCATTATTATTAGTATTTTATTATCATCCTCACCGTCTTCATTACTATTATCATTATCGCTATTATAATTATAATAATTGTTTTTGTTATCATTATCATTATTAATATCAGTATCATCCTTATCAGTATTAGCATTATTTTTTTCATTATTGCTATCATCACTAATAAGAACGAAAATTATAACGATATTGGTGTTGTTATCATTATCATTTTTTTACTTTCCTTATCATTCAAAATATTATCTTTATCAATTAAAAATAAAAAATAAAAATGCTTAGACGTCTCAATGAATAAATAAATAGATAAATAATCTATAAAATGTCAAAGACGCTCTAATTTAATGCGATGAAAATTGAATATTTTTTATACTTCCAAATCTAAAGGTTTTTGAGGTTTATGGAAATGGGGGGGGGGGGTGTTTTTTTTTTGCTATTTGCAGACTAT
>BOPN01000574.1:15000-17500 GCA_017312705.2 Penaeus japonicus | reverse complement strand
GAGGACGTACGGTTTAGATAAATACCCCCTTGTATCGGCCAGAGCAGACGCCCCCTGCTCTCTCTCTCTCCCCTCTCCTCTCTCTCCCCTCATTCCCCCTTTGTCACTTTCTCTCTCTCTCTCTCTCTCTCTCTCTCTCTCTCTCTCTCTCTCTCTCTCTCTCTCTCTCTCTCTCTCTCTCTCCCTCTCTTTACTCTGATTTTGCTACCCTTCTTTCGTTTTTTCCCTCCCACTCCTCTTATTCCTTTTTCTTCTCCCCATTATCCCCTCTCCCTTTTTCCTCATGTCCTCATCTCATCTCCTCTTTCTTTCCCTCTCCTCTCTCCATCTCCCCTCTTTTTTCTCTCTCCTCTCATCCTCCCTCATATCCCTCTCCCCTCTTTTTTTTCTCTCCTCTCATCTCCAGCTCTCCCTCATCTGCATCTCCCCTCTTCTCTCCATCTCCCCTCTTTTTTCTCTCTCCTCTTCTCTCCATCTCCCCTCATCTCCATCTCCCCCTCATCTCCCCTCTTCTCCCCCTCTCCCCGTGTCCTCCAAGTTTGTCGTTACGCATTCATGAGTGTCATTCCAAGGGTAATTAATGGCGTCGAAATGCGATTGTAAGGCGTTTCTTAAATATTTATTCGAGGTGTTACGCTTCTTGTTTTTCTTGAGGATATATTTGTGATTATTTGTTTTCCTTTTGATGATTTGTTTATTTGTGATTTTTTATTTCTATTTTTTTTTTAACAATTTAAATTATCGGATATTGCGATGTGCTTTCTTTGTGTCTATTTTTCATTGATATTTTTTTTATCATTTTTTTCATACAGAATATCAAAAGATATATATATATATATATATATATATATATATATATATATATATATATATATATATATATATATATATATATATATATATATATATAAATATATATATTTATATATATATATATATATATATATATATATATATATATATATATATATATATATATAGAGAGAGAGAGAGAGAGAGAGAGAGAGAGAGAGAGAGAGAGAGAGAGAGATCAATAAACAAACCAAAAAGAAAGAAACATTATTTCTGACAAGCACTATATATTTTTCATATTTCAAAAAATCCACAAAAGAATTATTCTCCGTCGAGATAAGATTCCAGACGAGTAAATACGTACATGATGATTGAGCAAACACAAATGCACATAAAAAAAAAAAATACCGAACAAAAGAAAAAACGAAAAAAAAAAAACGATGGAAAAGATGATACCATATCCATAGGCCTACTTTGCCTCTCCTCCTCCCTCCAGCCCCCCTAACCCCCTCCCCCCCCCTTAACCCCCCCGGTATATCCTCCCCCACTTCCCTACCATCACACACACATACACACACCACAGCCGAACGTACAGAAACAGAAGTTTTCTCTTCCCTCATCTCCTGCTACCCCCCCTCCACTCCTGTTTTCCCCTCTGCCACTCCCCTCGGCCCTCCCTTCCTCCCTCCTTCCCTTACTCTCTTCCTCCGTGTGTCCTCCCCTTCTCCCACTCTCCCTACTCTCCTCTACTTCCTCCCTTTCCCCCTCTCTTTATTCCTTCCTCTCTCTCTCTCTCTCTCTCTCTCCTTCCCTATCTCTCTTCCTTTCCCTCCCCCTCTCTCTCTCCCTTTCTCTCTCTCTCTCTCTCTCTGTCCCTCTCTCTCCCTGTCCCTCTCCCTCTCCTCCCCCTCTTCCTTCCTCTTCCCCCTCCTCTCGTCCGTTCTGCCTCCCCACCTCCCAACCCTCCCTTCCTTCCTCCCATCTAACTACCCTCCACCCCCCCCCCCCTCCTCCTCCCCGTCCCATCCATCGACCGATCCACCCACCGAGGCCCCCAACCGCTTTCGTAGGCCTAGCAGTAACCAATCACAGAGCAGGACCCACATAGGCCTGGGGGTCACACGCCAGCCCACCCTCCTGGACCCCCACCTCCTCCTCCTCCCACCCAGCCCACCCGAGTCCGCTCTTGGAAAAAAGGAAGGAAAGAGAAATATATATGTGTATAGAGATGACTGTTTTTTTTATTCTTTCTTTTCTTTTCTTTCTTATTATTACACGCCGCTGCGTGCAATCTATTTATCATATTTGTTTTATAAATATTTTTTATGATATTTATTAACGAATTTAAAAATAATGAATGGCACATCCGTCTGACAACACTGTATGATAATTGCCGAATTTTCGATAATAACGAATTTTTGTTTAAAACGAATGAACTTTCGTAGTGAAGATAGAGTTAATGTAATCACTGTTTTACTTATTTGTGTTTGATTTTAATGTTCTTCTAATAGTGACGAAATAGTGATGATAATGAAAATATTTAACGTAATAACTATGATGATGGTAATTATGAAAACGAAATATAAATTGTAGAAGTCGAGTTGATAAAGTAGGAATGATAATAAAAACGATAATATTAGTTGTATCAGAAGAGTAAAAGTAAACGAAACTATGAAAAAAAATCATAGTATTATTAACAAACAGCAAC
>BOPN01000574.1:5000-10000 GCA_017312705.2 Penaeus japonicus | reverse complement strand
AGAGAAGAAGAGATAGGGGAGGGGGAAGAAGAAGAGAGAGGGGGAGGAGGAGTGTTAGTGGGGGGGGGGGAGGGAGAAGTCATTCATCACCTGAAAGAAGACGCGATGATTAATGGTCGAATCTTCAAACTTAACGATGATTAAAGTCTTCGAGATTCTGCCTTGTTAAGCGATTGGAACGTTTTTGGTGAATCACCCCCGCGGGACCAGCTGCGAGGAGGGGGGGGGGAGGGAGGGAGGGAGAGAGAGAGAGAGAGAGAGAGAGAGAGAGAGAGAGAGAGAGAGAGAGAGAGAGAGAGAGAGAGAGAGAGAGAGAGAGAGATAGATAGATAGATAGATAGATAGATAGAGAGAGAGAGAGAGAGAGAGAGAGAGAGAGATAAATAGACAGATATAGAGAAGGAGAGAGAGAGAGATGGATAGATAGATAGATAGATAGAGAGAGAGAGAGAGAGAATAACATAAAGATAGAAAGAGAGTTAGAAAGAGACAGAAAGGGAGGGAGCGAAGGACATTCAGAAAAAAAGAGGAAAGGAAAGAGAGGAAACTAAAAGAAAGGGGAGATAAAAAAAGGAAAGAATAAGGAACGACAACCATTTTTTCCCCTTTCCTTCCTACTCCCTCTTCCTCCTTTTTTTTCCTTCCCCCTTTTTTAGGCCAGCCCTCTCCCCCTCCCTTCCCCCCAACATCTTTCCCCTTCACGGTCTCCCTCCCTTTCTCCCCTTAGTCCCCACTCTCCCCTCTACCTCCCCCCCTCTCCCCCTTTAGCTCCCCCCCCAACTTTCCCCCTTTCGCCCCCCCTCTCCCAAGGGATATAATATCGACGCGTATTGATGCGTGACCTTAATCGAAAAATGGTGTTGGGTGTTGCGGAAGAGAGCGTGAGAGACGAGACACCGGCATTAACACGTTAGTGAGCGACCCAGAGACAAGGCAGGGAGAGAGAGAGAGAGAGAGAGAGAGAGAGAGAGAGAGAGAGAGAGAGAGAGAGAGAGAGAGAGAGAGAGAGAGAGAGAGAGAGAGAGAGAGAGAGACGAAGAAAAATAAATAAAAATGATACATTCAGAGTATATTACTATATTTTTATGTCCCTCATGCACGTATACACGTCTGTACAGATGCACACAGAAAGAGAGAGAGAGAATGTATTTATTTAATGTGTATGTGTATTTTATTTGTGTACGTGTGTGTGTACTTGCTAAAAAATACATAGCTATTACAGTAAGAATCATCATCACAATAGCTATACACCCACACGAATTATACAAAAAAAGGACTTCACTGTACAAACTCATACGCACAAAGAACGTCTAGTTACACAGGGCAGATAAAAAAAAAAAAAAGATATATAGATAGATAGATTGATTGGTACTTCCATAGCACGAAATGTAATTTGTAACACGGCTGAAATTACTATTGATCGACACTACATCAACATCTCCTGCTGTGACTAAGGAGTGAGTGACGGTCGTATCCGAAGGGAATAGGGAAAGAGTGAAAGAGAGAGAGAGAGAGAGAGTGAGAAACAGAGCCAGTGGGAGGGAGAGGTAGAGGGAGTGAGATGTAGAGAGAGAAAAGGAGAGGTAGAGGGATGGGAGAGGGAGAGAGGAAGAGAGAAAGAGAGAGAGAGAGAGAGAGAGAGAGAGAGAGAGAGAGAGAGAGAGAGAGAGAGAGAGAGAGAGAGAGAGAGAGAGAGAGAGAGAGACGAGACTGCAATATTAATAATCGAGAAAAGCATGTCATGAAACACGTAGCAAATGTACCGCTTTGAGAGATGAAAGATATATGAATGTGACATTGGAAACACACACACACACACACACACACACACACACACACACACACACACACACACACACACACACACACACACACACACACACACACACACACACACACACACACACACACACACACACACACACACACACGTTCCCGCTCGCTCGTATATCACTACCAGTTCAGCTTTAATCTTTATGGTGGTTGTGTAAACAACGCCTCATCATCGTCCACACGCACTGAGGCGCCCATTCAACCCAAACGCCCACAAATTCACAAACAGCGCCGCTTCCCATGCAACATTTACACATACATATACATGCCGAAAGAAGGGAAAAATTAAACATTCACATAAACAGATACACGCTGTAACATGCTAAGATTAACATACAAATACAAAAACCAAAGACACGTAAGAATAAATACACACGCACAAAAATAATGCATGACTGACCTACACAAAAGTAACCAGCATTTACATACATACACATACACAAGAAGAGAAAACATACACATAAACATGCAGAAAAACAACAACATTCCTATATACATATACTTTGTTGATGATTTGAACCGCCTTTGTTTTAAAAAGAGAAACATATATGAAAATAATAACGTTGATGGTGATGGCAACGTCTCTAACATGACCGAGGTAATAAAATCATTGTGTTACTAAGGATAATGATATTATTATTGTCGTTGATAATAGTAATAATATTAAAATTACGGTAAACCAGCGAGGGAAATTTATATGTCTACATTTCACAAGGTCAGGACCCTCCTCCCCCTCCTCTCTCTCCTCCCCATCACCCCACCCACACCCCCACCATTCATGGAAATAAGGTAATAATTACAACAAATATTTACATCCTGTTTTAAATGGCTGTTGTTGTTAGTGGATGTCGTTGGTGAGCGTTTTAGAGCCGCGTTTTTTGTCGGTATTTTGTCGCTGTTTTTTTCTGTTTTTATTCATTTCGTTCTTTTTTATTTTATTTTAGGCT
This sequence comes from Penaeus japonicus, assembly GCA_017312705.2. Lineage (NCBI taxonomy): Eukaryota > Metazoa > Arthropoda > Malacostraca > Decapoda > Penaeidae > Penaeus > Penaeus japonicus. The sequence continues at coordinate 7,220 of BOPN01000574.1, read as the reverse complement.
TCTTTATTTTTCTTTGTCCTTTACTCTTCGTATTCATTTTTACTTAGATTTTTTTTTTCTTGGGTCAATTCTGTATTTCTTTCTTTCATTTCCACCTTTGATATAAATCATAATTGTTGTATATATATTCGTCTATCCATAATTATCCGTTTCTTCCCCTTCTCCCTCTTTATCACTTCTTATTTCACAATCCTTCTCCCTTTCCTTCCTCCCATTTTTATTCCCCATTTCCTCATCTCCTACGTTATCCCTCCCTCCACCCTACCCCTCAACTTCGACGAAAATCTAACAATATAACAATGGAAACCTCTCTGGCATTAATTAGTCGAGACAAGAGTTAATTTCGGGTCATTATGATAATCAGAAGGCATACTTTGTTCATTGCTTCGGTGAGAGGTGAGGGGGCTGCCACGAAGGAGAGGGGGGAGGGAGAGGGAGAGGGGAGAGGGAGAGGGGGATGGGAGAGGGAAGAGAAGGGACGGAGCGAGCGAGGTTGAGGGGCGGGGGGTGATGTGGGAGGAGGGAGGAGGAAGGGATGGGGAAGTGGAGAGAGAGATAGGGAGGGGGGGGATGAGATGGAGAAGTGGAGTGAGGTAGGAGGGAGGTAGAGAGAGAGAGAGAGAGAGAGAGAGAGAGAGAGAGAGAGAGAGAGAGAGAGAGAGAGAGAGAGAGAGAGAGAGAGAGAGAGAGAGAGAGAGAGAGAGAAAGAGAGAGAGAGACAGAGAGAGAGAGAGAGAGAGAGAGAAAGAGAAAAGGAGAGAAGGAAAAGAAAGAGAGGCGGAGGGAGAGGAAGAGGGAAAGAAGGATAGAGAGAGAAGGAGGAAAGGGGAGAAGGGAAAAACGCTTAGCATAGAGGAAGGAGGAGGAAAAAGGAAAGGAAAGGGAAGAGAAAAAAAAGGGGGGACGAAAGAAGAGAAGAAAAGGGGAGAGCAGAAAGGAGTTCATTTTTTCCGTGTTTTGACTTTCTGTTCGTGTCTCGCGTGTGTGTTTGATCTTTCGTTAATTTATGTTTACCATGTTTGTATTTGTATTTGAGCTTTGGAGAAGAATAAAAAGTTTGTTTATTTTCTTTTTGCTGATGTTTATTCTGCCTTAATGTACAGATGTATATCAATGCTATCTCTCTCTCTCTCTCTCTCTCTCTCTCTCTCTCTCTCTCTCTCTCTCTCTCTCTCTCTCTCTCTCTCTCTCTCTCTCTTTCCTTTTCTTCTTTTTCTTCTTCTTTCTTCTCCTCCTCATCTCATCCATTCTTCTTATCACTATTATCATTGTTATCATTTTCCCCATTTAGCTTCTTCTTCGTCTTCTTCTTCTTCATCAGCTTCATCTTCTTCTTGGTGCACATATTTACTCTCCTCTTCTTTCTTTATTCATCACTTTTATTATCCTTATTTTCCTTTCCATTTTCTTTATCTTCCAAACACTCCCCCATCCCCCACCATCCCTCTCTCTTCACCCCATTTCTTCCATTTCCCATATTTCACCTTTGTTTGTGTTCGTTTTTCTTTCGTTCTTTTTCATCTCTCGTGTTTACTTCCTTTAATCTTTATTTTCATTTACTTCTTCTTCTTTTTATTTTGCAATAGAATCCGCAGCACCTTCAACAACAACAATAGAATCCGCAATACCATGAATAACAACAATAAGAATCTGCAACACTTTCAACAACAACAATGGAATCCGCAACACCTTGAATAACAACAATAGAATCCTCTACACCATCAACAACAATAGAATTCACAAAACTTTCAACAACAACAATATAACAACACCATCAACAACAACAATAGAATACACAACACTTTCAACAACAATAATAGAATCCTCAACACCATCAACAACAACAATAGAACCCGCAACACCATCAACAACACCACGACCAACAAAAACAAAATAATTCACAGCAGCAGCAGTATTCGGAACAACAACAACAACAACAACAACACCATCTTTTCAATAACAAATAACCACAGCCAATCCACAATCGAACGAAAGATATCAATAGCATTATCATCAGTGTTAGTGTTATTAGTAATCTTTATAGCGTAGGCCAATATGGAGGCGTAGCTTGGCTTAATACGCATTATGGAAGCGAAGACGTAATGTGATTTATAGAGGCAGTAGGTTTATAATTCATATTGCGTGAAGGGCTAATTGAATGAATATTAAACGGGAAAAAGGAAGGATTTACGTATCTGTATGGGCGTGTCTGTCTGTCTG
>BOPN01000573.1:447057-455647 GCA_017312705.2 Penaeus japonicus | reverse complement strand
GAGAGAGAGAAAGAGAGAGAAAAAGAGAGAGAGAGAGAGAGAGAGAGAGAGAGAGAGAGAGAGAGAGAGAGAGAGAGTGAGAGAGAATGACAGAGAGACAGACAGACAGACAGAGACAGACAGACAGACAGACAAACAGAACCAGAGAAACCAGACGACTCAAAAAGACAGAAAGAAAGACAGACAAAAAGAACAGACACCCCCCCCACCCCTCCCCCCGAGTGAAAAGACCCCGAGTCGCTCGCTCGCTCGCTCGCTCGGTGCACACGACCCAGCCAAGCCGTCGCTCGCCGAGTCCCTTCCTTCGAAAATGAGGCCGACGATTTACACGAACAATCACGTTTGGCCATCATCCCACGCAGCGCCCTTTCCGCTCCGCCAAAGCCCTTTTTAAATCCACAAGAATCACGCCCATCCTGCGTGATCCTTTCTCTTCCTCTCTCTCTCTCCCTTCTTCCTTCTTTCATCCTGCTGCTCTTTCCTTTTTTTTCGCTTCTTTCTCTTCTTTCTCGTTTCTTTTCTTTTATCATTTGATATTCGTCTTTTTTTTCCTGTCCTTTTTTTCGGTCTTATTCTTCCTTCTTCCAATCGCCTTCTTCTTTCATCTTCCTCCTTCTCCTTCTCCTCTTCCTTCTTTCATCTTCCTCCTTCTCCTTCTCCTCTTCTTTCTTTCATCTTCCTCCTTCTCCTCTTCCTTCTTTCCTCTTCTTCCTTCTCCTTCTTCTCCTCTTCTTCTTCCTCTCCCCCTCTTCCCCTTCATTTTCCTACTCCTACACTTTGCACTCTCAATCCTCCATCCTCCTCCTTCCCTTCCCTCATCCACCTCCTCCTCCTCCTCCACCTTCTCCTCTTCCTAATCCATCGTCCTCCTCCTCTTTTTTCCTCTTCCTTCTTCTTCTTCTTCTCATTTTCCTCTTCCTACTCCTTCTCCTCTTCTTCTACCCCCTCTAACTCATCCCTCCTCCCCCACCTACCCCCTCTTTTTGCCCTCTCCCCCTCCTCTCCTCCTTATATTTCCCCCCTATGCATATCCCCTCTCTTTCTCCCTCCCCTCTGTGTAGTCCCCTCTCTCGCTCTTTCTCTCCCCTTCTCCCACTATCACACCCTTCCTGCGTAGCCCATTTCCCTACTTCCCCTCCTCCTCTCTCTCTCTCTCTCTCTCTCTCTCTCTCTCTCTCTCATTCTCTCTCTTTTCCCTGCGTAGTTAATTTCTTTCACTCTTGCTCCCTCTTACCCTCGTTTCCCTCCTCTCTCCTCCCCCCTTCCATCCATCTAACCCCAACCCCTCTCCCCCCTCCATCCATCCAACCCCAACCCCTCTCCCCCCTCCATCCAACCCCAACCCCTCCCCCCTCCATCTAACCCCAACCCTCTCCCCCCTCCATCTAACCCCAACCCCTCTCCCCCCTCCATCCATCCAACCCCAACCCCTCTCCCCCTCCATCCAACCCCAACCCCTCTCCCCCCTCCATCCATCCATCCCCAACCCCTCTCCCCCTCCATCCAACCCCAACCCCTCTCCCCCCTCCATCCATCCATCCCCAACCCCTCTCCCCCTCCATCCAACCCCAACCCCTCTCCCCCCTCCATCCATCCATCCCCAACCCCTCTCCCCCTCCATCCAACCCCAACCCCTCTCCCCCCTCCATCCATCCATCCCCAACCCCTCTCCCCCTCCATCCAACCCCAACCCCTCTCCCCCCTCCATCCATCCATCCCCAACCCCTCTCCCCCTCCATCCAACCCCAACCCCTCTCCCCCCTCCATCCATCCATCCCCAACCCCTCTCCCCCTCCATCCAACCCCAACCCCTCTCCCCCCTCCATCCATCCATCCCCAACCCCTCTCCCCCTCCATCCAACCCCAACCCCTCTCCCCCCTCCATCCATCCATCCCCAACCCCTCTCCCCCTCCATCCAACCCCAACCCCTCTCCCCCCTCCATCCATCCATCCCCAACCCCTCTCCCCCTCCATCCAACCCCAACCCCTCTCCCCCCTCCATCCATCCATCCCCAACCCCTCTCCCCCTCCATCCAACCCCAACCCCTCTCCCCCCTCCATCCATCCATCCCCAACCCCTCTCCCCCTCCATCCAACCCCAACCCCTCTCCCCCCTCCATCCATCCATCCCCAACCCCTCTCCCCCTCCATCCAACCCCAACCCCTCTCCCCCCTCCATCCATCCATCCCCAACCCCTCTCCCCCTCCATCCAACCCCAACCCCTCTCCCCCCTCCATCCATCCATCCCCAACCCCTCTCCCCCTCCATCCAACCCCAACCCCTCTCCCCCCTCCATCCATCCATCCCCAACCCCTCTCCCCCTCCATCCAACCCCAACCCCTCTCCCCCCTCCATCCATCCATCCCCAACCCCTCTCCCCCTCCATCCAACCCCAACCCCTCTCCCCCCTCCATCCATCCATCCCCAACCCCTCTCCCCCTCCATCCAACCCCAACCCCTCTCCCCCCTCCATCCATCCATCCCCAACCCCTCTCCCCCTCCATCCAACCCCAACCCCTCTCCCCCCTCCATCCATCCATCCCCAACCCCTCTCCCCCTCCATCCAACCCCAACCCCTCTCCCCCCTCCATCCATCCATCCCCAACCCCTCTCCCCCTCCATCCAACCCCAACCCCTCTCCCCCCTCCATCCATCCATCCCCAACCCCTCTCCCCCTCCATCCAACCCCAACCCCTCTCCCCCCTCCATCCATCCATCCCCAACCCCTCTCCCCCTCCATCCAACCCCAACCCCTCTCCCCCCTCCATCCATCCATCCCCAACCCCTCTCCCCCTCCATCCAACCCCAACCCCTCTCCCCCCTCCATCCATCCATCCCCAACCCCTCTCCCCCTCCATCCAACCCCAACCCCTCTCCCCCCTCCATCCATCCATCCCCAACCCCTCTCCCCCTCCATCCAACCCCAACCCCTCTCCCCCCTCCATCCATCCATCCCCAACCCCTCTCCCCCTCCATCCAACCCCAACCCCTCTCCCCCCTCCATCCATCCATCCCCAACCCCTCTCCCCCTCCATCCAACCCCAACCCCTCTCCCCCCTCCATCCATCCATCCCCAACCCCTCTCCCCCTCCATCCAACCCCAACCCCTCTCCCCCCTCCATCCATCCATCCCCAACCCCTCTCCCCCTCCATCCAACCCCAACCCCTCTCCCCCCTCCATCCATCCATCCCCAACCCCTCTCCCCCTCCATCCAACCCCAACCCCTCTCCCCCCTCCATCCATCCATCCCCAACCCCTCTCCCCCTCCATCCAACCCCAACCCCTCTCCCCCCTCCATCCATCCATCCCCAACCCCTCTCCCCCTCCATCCAACCCCAACCCCTCTCCCCCCTCCATCCATCCATCCCCAACCCCTCTCCCCCTCCATCCAACCCCAACCCCTCTCCCCCCTCCATCCATCCATCCCCAACCCCTCTCCCCCTCCATCCAACCCCAACCCCTCTCCCCCCTCCATCCATCCATCCCCAACCCCTCTCCCCCTCCATCCAACCCCAACCCCTCTCCCCCCTCCATCCATCCATCCCCAACCCCTCTCCCCCTCCATCCAACCCCAACCCCTCTCCCCCCTCCATCCATCCATCCCCAACCCCTCTCCCCCTCCATCCAACCCCAACCCCTCTCCCCCCTCCATCCATCCATCCCCAACCCCTCTCCCCCTCCATCCAACCCCAACCCCTCTCCCCCCTCCATCCATCCATCCCCAACCCCTCTCCCCCTCCATCCAACCCCAACCCCTCTCCCCCCTCCATCCATCCATCCCCAACCCCTCTCCCCCTCCATCCAACCCCAACCCCTCTCCCCCCTCCATCCATCCATCCCCAACCCCTCTCCCCCTCCATCCAACCCCAACCCCTCTCCCCCCTCCATCCATCCATCCCCAACCCCTCTCCCCCTCCATCCAACCCCAACCCCTCTCCCCCCTCCATCCATCCATCCCCAACCCCTCTCCCCCTCCATCCAACCCCAACCCCTCTCCCCCCTCCATCCATCCATCCCCAACCCCTCTCCCCCTCCATCCAACCCCAACCCCTCTCCCCCCTCCATCCATCCATCCCCAACCCCTCTCCCCCTCCATCCAACCCCAACCCCTCTCCCCCCTCCATCCATCCATCCCCAACCCCTCTCCCCCTCCATCCAACCCCAACCCCTCTCCCCCCTCCATCCATCCATCCCCAACCCCTCTCCCCCTCCATCCAACCCCAACCCCTCTCCCCCCTCCATCCATCCATCCCCAACCCCTCTCCCCCTCCATCCAACCCCAACCCCTCTCCCCCCTCCATCCATCCATCCCCAACCCCTCTCCCCCTCCATCCAACCCCAACCCCTCTCCCCCCTCCATCCATCCATCCCCAACCCCTCTCCCCCTCCATCCAACCCCAACCCCTCTCCCCCCTCCATCCATCCATCCCCAACCCCTCTCCCCCTCCATCCAACCCCAACCCCTCTCCCCCCTCCATCCATCCATCCCCAACCCCTCTCCCCCTCCATCCAACCCCAACCCCTCTCCCCCCTCCATCCATCCATCCCCAACCCCTCTCCCCCTCCATCCAACCCCAACCCCTCTCCCCCCTCCATCCATCCATCCCCAACCCCTCTCCCCCTCCATCCAACCCCAACCCCTCTCCCCCCTCCATCCATCCATCCCCAACCCCTCTCCCCCTCCATCCAACCCCAACCCCTCTCCCCCCTCCATCCATCCATCCCCAACCCCTCTCCCCCTCCATCCAACCCCAACCCCTCTCCCCCCTCCATCCATCCATCCCCAACCCCTCTCCCCCTCCATCCAACCCCAACCCCTCTCCCCCCTCCATCCATCCATCCCCAACCCCTCTCCCCCTCCATCCAACCCCAACCCCTCTCCCCCCTCCATCCATCCATCCCCAACCCCTCTCCCCCTCCATCCAACCCCAACCCCTCTCCCCCCTCCATCCATCCATCCCCAACCCCTCTCCCCCTCCATCCAACCCCAACCCCTCTCCCCCCTCCATCCATCCATCCCCAACCCCTCTCCCCCTCCATCCAACCCCAACCCCTCTCCCCGGAAACTAGGACCGATGATGACGCTTAATTCACTCAATAGAGGGCACTATGATTATACTGTAAATAATGGGGAATATTGCGCCATCTATTGAAAGAACATAACAGCACATGCAGGTAATTCCTTGGGGGTTTCCAGTCCACAGCTTGCTACTATCCGTAAATACGTAAACACAGCCATGTTTGAATTTCAGGGCGAGGATGGTGGATTCGGGATATCTTGCCCAAGGTATGTTGCACGAAGTGCCCTAAAAAGGGGGGGTCCAGGGGGGGGCGAAGCCCCCCTTTGGCTAGGGATTAATTCAAAACTAGGCAAAGTTAGGTAGGTCATTGGGTTAAGATTTTGCAAGCGAAATATGCCCCGAAGTAGGACGAGGTAGCACGAAGTGCCTTTAAAAAAGAGACCCAGATTGTGGGCTTCAGGGGTGCAAGCGCTCATTAATTTCACTATATATGAATAGTAGAGGTTGAGAGGAATCCATCGATACCACTTTTGTGGTATTTCGTAACGCGGCGTTATTCGGAAAATTTACCATATATATATATATATATATATATATATATATATATATATATAAGAATTCTTTTTACAAATGATTACCATCAGAGGATACCTCATGTTGACGATATTAGGTGCTGGTGTGTAGGAAGGTACACTCAGCATACACTAGTTAGTAAACATAAACACATAAACAAAGATAGGGTTCACAAATGTACAAATATATGATGTGTATAGAAGACAACATTCTTGCACATACACACAAAGAAAAAAAAAGAAAAAAAGACACTCACATACTTACAAACACACACACACACACACACACACACACGCACACACACACACACACACACACTCACACATACATACACGCACACACGAAAGAAAGAAAAAAAAAGAGAGAGAATAAAAAAGCGATTGGAATAAAAGAGCTCGCGATAAGGTAACAAGTTTGACCCAATAAAGTTTATTCTGATTATGTGAAACTGATAGTGGAGAGAGAGAGAGAGCACTGATAAGGAATTGATTCGAGAGACTTTGGCGAAAAGAGAACAGGAAAATAGAGGTGAAGAAAAGAGGGCAAGGATAGTAATAATGGGTAGACAGTGAAGAAGAAAGAAAAGGAAAGATGATGATGAGGGGAAAATGAAGAAATGGAAAGAAGTGTAAATGATGATGATAATAAGGAGAAGGGAGGAAGAGGAGAAAAGGAAGGAGAAGAATGAGGAAGATAAGAAGAAGTAGAAGAAGAAGAAAGAAAGGAAGCGCAAGAAACAAGAAGAAAAAAAATGACCACGCCGAAGAAGAGAAGAAGTAGAAGAAAAATGAATAATAATAATAATGAGAAAAATATCTAAAAATAAATCTTGGAAAGACGAAACCATAGACACAGGAAGAAGGAGAGTAAAGGCTGGAAAAGAATGTTCGAGAAAATGGAAAAGTTAATAGCCACTCCAAGAAGATAGATACGGTCGAATCCTGATAAAGAGGAATAGAGGTGTTTGAAGGAAAGAGGCGGGAAATAGCAAATTATGATGGTGATGGGGATTGGCAAGGAGCCGTTAGAGTTTGAAGTCGCTCTCTCTATCTTTCTTTCTCTCTCTCTCTCGCTCTCTCTCTTTTCTCTGTCTCTCTCTCTTCTCTCTCTCTCTCTCTCTCTCTCTCTCTCTCTCTCTCTCTCTCTCTCTCTTTCTATCTCTCTCTCTCTCACACTTTCTCTTTCTCTCTCTCTCTATCTTTCTCTTTCTCTGCATCTCTCTCTCCCTCTCTCTCTCTCTCTCATTCTTTCTCTCTCTCTCTCTCTCTCTCTCTCTCTCTCTCTCTCTCTCTCTCTCTCTCTCTCTCTCTCTCTCTCTCTCTCTCTCTCTCTCTCTCTCTCTCTCTCTCTCTCTCTCTCTCTCTCTCTCTCTCTCTCTCTCTCTACTTCATTCTCTCTCTCTCTCTATTTCTCTCTCTCTCTCTCACTCTCTCTCTCTCTTACTCTCTCTCTCTCTCTCTCTTCTCTCTCTCTCTTTCTCTTTCTCTCTCTCTCTCTCTCTCTCTCTCTCTCTCTCTCTCTCTCTCTCTCTCTCTCTCTATATATATATATATATATATATATATATATATATATATATATGTATATATATATATATATATATATATATATATATGCATATACATATATGTAAATATGCATGTATATGTATGAAAAAAATATATACATATACATACATATATATATATATATATATATATATATATATATATATATATATATATATATATATATACATATATATATATATATATATATATATATATATATATATATATAGAGAGAGAGAGAGAGAGAGAGAGAGAGAGAGAGACAGAGAGAGAGAGAGAGAGAGAGAGAGAGAGAGAGAGAGAGAGAGAGAGAGGAAAATGAAAAACGAGAGAGAGAAACAAGAAAACAAAACAAAAAAACGAGAGAGACCGAGAGAAAACGATAGAATAGAAAAACAGAGAAAACAAAAGAGAGAGAGAGAGAGAGAGAGAAAGAGAATCCTTGAACTCCCCCCCCCCCTCCCCGCCAAGAAAAAAAAGGAAAAACACAATATAAGAGTTACGGCAGCACTAACCCACGCTAATGGGCCAGGGAGGAGGCGAGAGCCGCAAGAATGGTCGTATTGCATGTTTGGGGGATAATGCCTCCCTTTGGAGTGTGTGCCACGACCTGGTAAGTTGGGGGAGGAAGAGGGAGGGGAGAGGGGGAGGAAGAGGGAGGGGTGAAGGGGAGGAAGAGGGGGGTGGGGGAGGAAGAGGGAGGGGTGAAGTTTAATCACAAAGTATGTTTAATAGGAAAGATTAGGCAGATGGAGTGGGGGAGGGGAGAGGAGAGGGGGAGGAGGAGGGAGGGGTGAAGGGGAGGAAGAGGGAGGGGAAAGGGGGATAAGTTGGAGGGTGTGGAGGAGGGAGAAAGGGGAGAAAGAGAGGAGTTGGAGGGTAGGGAAAGGTGGAGAAGTTGGAGGGTGTGGAAAGGGGGGGAGAGAGAAGTTGGAGGGTGTGGAGAGGGGGAAGGTAGGGGGAGGGGGAAGGTGATGTTGGTTTCGGGAGAGGATGAAGGGTGTGATAAGAATGGGGGGTAGGGGGGAGGACAGAGGGGAAGGGGTGCTGTAAAATGGTAAAAGGAAGGAGGAATAAGGTGTTTTTCTCCTCCTCCTCCTCCTTCTTCTTCTTCTTCTGCCTCTTCTCCTCCTCCTCCTCCTTTTTCTTCTTCTTCTGCCTCTTCTCCTACTTCGTCTTCTTCTCCTTCTCCTTCTTCTTCCTGTCCCAGAGAAGGAAAGCGGGGAATCTTAATCATAGACTCATTTATCTCATCTTCTATGCATGCAATTATCATTATCAATTATCATATTTTTTATCATTTCACCCATAATTAGTATCTTTCTTTTATCTATTGATATTTTGGAATTTTAGTATGTCATTAATATCCCCCACACTGTAATTTCGCATTGGTGAACATACAGTAAATTATAGAAAAACTATATTTGCTATCGATGTACTTAT
>BOPN01000573.1:387057-394557 GCA_017312705.2 Penaeus japonicus | reverse complement strand
CTTGAGATGTTCGTTATAAGAAAGGGGTGGAAAGAGGAAGGGAAGGAAGGAGGGAGGCCTTTGGAGGTGTTCGTTATAGGAAGGGGGTAGAAGGAAGGAAGGAAGGAAGGAAGTAGGAAGGTCTTTTGAAGGTCTGATGGAAGGCAGGAAGGAAGATAGGCTTTTGAGATGTTCGTTATAAGAAAGGGTGGAAGGAAGGAGGGGGGGGGGGGAGAGGAATGTCTTTGGAGGCGTTCGTTATAAGATTGGGGCAGAAGGAAAGAAGGAAGGAAGTAAGGAAGGAGGCCCTTTGAGATGTTCGTTATAAGAAGAGGTGGAAGGAAGACAGGAAAAGGAAGGAGGAAGGCTTTTTGAAACATACGGAGTAGAGAGGAATGTCTTCTGGAGGCGTGCACTACATGGAGAGAAGAATGAAAGTCACGTGAGGTGTTCGTTATAGGTAGTGAAAGAGTGGATTTTTTTTTTTTTTTTTTTTTGTAAGTTCGTTATAGGAAAGGAAGGAGAGAAGGAGATCATTTGAGACATTTGTTTTAGGAAATCTTTATCTTTTATCTTTATCTTTTGAATTTTTTTTTATCTTTTGAGACGTTTGTTATAGGAAAGGCATGGAAGGGGAAAAAAGTCTTTGGAAAATTGAGGTCTGGGGAGAGAAGGTAGAAGATTTCGTGAGACGTTCGCAATAGGAAGGAAGGAAGGACGAAAGTCTTTGGAGATATTCGTTATAGGAAAGGAATAATGGAAGGACTTTCTCCGTTGTTCGTTATAGGAAGACGAAGAATGACATGCGTTGCAAGAAGGCAAGAGAAGGAGATAAGGAGAGTCTTTGAGGCGTTTGCAATAGGAAGGGAGGGAGAGAAGGAGAGCCTTTGAGACGTTTGCAATAGGAAGGAAGGGAGAGAAGGAGAGCCTTTGAGGCGTTTGCAATGGGAAGGGAGGGGGAGAAGGAGAGCCTTTGAGACGTTTGCAATAGGAAGGGAGGGAGAGAAGGAGAGCCTTTGAGACGTTTGTAATGGAAGGAGGGAGAGAAGGAGAGCCTTTGGAGGCGTTTGCAATAGGGAAGGAGGGAGAGAAGGAGAGCCTTGGAGGCGTTTGTAATGGGAAGGGAGGAGAGAAGGGAGAGCCTTTGAGGCGTTTGCAATAGGAAGGGAGGGAGAGAAGGAGAGCCTTTGAGACGTTTGCAATAGGAAGGGAGGGAGAGAAGGAGAGCCTTTGAGACGTTTGCAATAGGAAGGGAGGGAGAGAAGGAGAGCCTTTGAGACGTTTGTAATGGGAAGGGAGGGAGAGAAGGAGAGCCTTTGAGGCGTTTGCAATAGGAAGGGAGGGAGAGAAGGAGAGCCTTTGAGGCGTTTGTAATGGGAAGGGAGGGAGAGAAGGAGAGCCTTTGAGGCGTTTGCAATAGGAAGGGAGGGAGAGAAGGAGAGCCTTTGAGACGTTTGCAATAGGAAGGGAGGGAGAGAAGGAGAGCCTTTGAGACATTTGTAATGGGAAGGGAGGGAGAGAAGGAGAGCCTTTGAGACGTTTGCAATAGGAAGGGAGGGAGAGAAGGAGAGCCTTTGAGACATTTGTAATGGGAAGGGAGGGAGAGAAGGAGAGCCTTTGAGACGTTTGCAATAGGAAGGAAGGGAGAGAAGGAGAGCCTTTGAGACGTTTGCAATAGGAAGGGAGGGAGAGAAGGAGAGCCTTTGAGACGTTTGCAATAGGAAGGGAGGGAGAGAAGGAGAGCCTTTGAGACGTTTGTAATGGGAAGGGAGGGAGAGAAGGAGAGCCTTTGAGACGTTTGTAATGGGAAGGGAGGAAGAGAAGGAGAGCTTCCTTTGAGGCGTTTGGTACAGGGAAGGGGAGGAGAGAAGGAGAGCCTTTTGAGACGTTTGCAATAGGAAGGAGTGGAGAGAAGGAGAGCCTTTGAGACGTTTGCAATAGAAGCGAGGGAGAGAAGGAGAGCCTTTGAGACATTTGTAATGGGGAAGGAGGGAGATATGAGAGTCTTTGAGGCGTTTGCAATGGGAAGGGAGGGGGAGAAGGAGAGCCTTTGAGACGTTTGCAATAGGAAGGGAGGGAGAGAAGGAGAGCCTTTGAGACGTTTGTAATGGGAAGGGAGGGAGAGAAGGAGAGCCTTTGAGGCGTTTGCACAGGAAGGAGGAGAGAAGGAGAGCCTTTGAGGCGTTTGTAATGGGAAGGGAGGGAGAGAAGGAGAGCCTTTGAGGCGTTTGCAATAGGAAGGGAGGGAGAGAAGGAGAGCCTTTGAGACGTTTGCAATAGGAAGGGAGGGAGAGAAGGAGAGCCTTTGAGACGTTTGCAATAGGAAGGGAGGGAGAGAAGGAGAGCCTTTGAGACGTTTGCAATGGGAAGGGAGGGGGAGAAGGAGAGCCTTTGAGACGTTTGCAATAGGAAGGGAGGGAGAGAAGGAGAGCCTTTGAGACGTTTGTAATGGGAAGGGAGGGAGAGAAGGAGAGCCTTTGAGACGTTTGTAATGGGAAGGGAGGGAGAGAAGGAGAGCCTTTGAGGCGTTTGCAATAGGAAGGGAGGGAGAGAAGGAGAGCCTTTGAGACGTTTGCAATAGGAAGGGAGGGAGAGAAGGAGAGCCTTTGAGACGTTTGCAATAGGAAGGGAGGGAGAGAAGGAGAGCCTTTGAGACATTTGTAATGGGAAGGGAGGAAGAGAAGGAGAGCCTTTGAGACGTTTGTAATGGGAAGGGAGGGAGAGAAGGAGAGCCTTTGAGGCGTTTGCAATAGGAAGGGAGGGAGAGAAGGAGAGCCTTTGAGACGTTTGGAATATGAAGGGAGGGAGAGAAGGAGAGCCTTTGAGACGTTTGCAATAGGAAGGAAGGGAGAGAAGGAGAGCCTTTGAGACGTTTGCAATAGGAAGGGAGGGAGAGAAGGAGAGCCTTTGAGGCGTTTGCAATGGGAAGGGAGGGGGAGAAGGAGAGCCTTTGAGACGTTTGCAATAGGAAGGGAGGGAGAGAAGGAGAGCCTTTGAGACGTTTGCAATAGGAAGGGAGGGAGAGAAGGAGAGCCTTTGAGACATTTGTAATGGGAAGGGAGGGGAGAGAAGAGGAGCCTCGAGGCGTTTGCACAGGAAGGAGGGAGAGAAGGAGAGCCTTTGAGGCGTTTGCAATGGGGAAGGAGGGGAGAAGGAGAGCCTTTGGAGACGTTTGCAATAGGAAGGGAGGAGAGCGAGAGCCTTTGAGACATTTGTAATGGGAAGGAGGGGGAGAAGGAGGAGCCTGCGAGACGTTTGTAATAGGAAGGGAGGGAGAGAAGGAGAGCCTTTGAGACATTTGTAGCCGGAAGGGAGGGAGAGAAGGAGAGCCTTTGAGACGTTTGCAATAGGAAGGAAGGGAGAGAAGGAGAGCCTTTGAGACGTTTGCAATAGGAAGGGAGGGAGAGAAGGAGAGCCTTTGAGACATTTGTAATGGGAAGGGAGGGAGAGAAGGAGAGCCTTTGAGACGTTTGCAATAGGAAGGAAGGGAGAGAAGGAGAGCTCGGAGACGTTTGCAATAGCGAGGGAGAGAAGGAGAGCCTTTGAGGCGTTTGCAATAGGAAGGGAGGGAGAGAAGGAGAGCCTTTGAGACGTTTGCAATGGGAAGGGAGGGGGGAGAAGGGAGAGCCTTTTGAGGCGTTTGCAATAGGAAAGGAGGAGAGAAGGGGGAGAGCTCTTTGAGACGTTTGCAATGGGAAGGGAGGGAGAGAAGGAGAGCCTTTGAGGCGTTTGCAATGTGGTAACAGGGAGAGAAGGAGAGCCTTTGAGACGTTTGCAATGGGAAGGAGGGGAGAAGGAGAGCTCTTGAGACGTTTGCAATAGGGAAGGGAGGAGAGAAGGGAGAGCCTTTGAGACGTTTGCAATGGGAAGGGAGGGAGAGAAGGAGAGCCTCGAGGGGCGTTTGCAATAGGAAGGGAGGGAGAGAAGGAGAGCCTTTGAGACATTTGTAATGGGAAGGGAGGAAGAGAAGGAGAGCCTTTGAGACGTTTGTAATGGGAAGGGAGGGAGAGAAGGAGAGCCTTTGAGGCGTTTGCAATAGGAAGGGAGGGAGAGAAGGAGAGCCTTTGAGGCGTTTGCAATAGGAAGGGAGGGAGAGAAGGAGAGCCTTTGAGACGTTTGTAATGGGAAGGGAGGGAGAGAAGGAGAGCCTTTGAGACGTTTGCAATAGGAAGGGAGGGAGAGAAGGAGAGCCTTTGAGACATTTGTAATGGGAAGGGAGGAAGAGAAGGAGAGCCTTTGAGACGTTTGTAATGGGAAGGGAGGAAGAGAAGGAGAGCCTTTGAGACGTTTGTAATGGGAAGGGAGGGAGAGAAGGAGAGCCTTTGAGACGTTTGTAATGGGAAGGGAGGGAGAGAAGGAGAGCCTTTGAGTGTTTGCAATAGGAAGGGAGGGAGAGAAGGAGAGCTCTTGAGATGTTAATGGAAGGAGGGAGAGAAGGAGAGCCTTTGAGGCGTTTGCAATAGGAAGGGAGGGAGAGAAGGAGAGCCTTTGAGGCGTTTGCAATAGGAAGGGAGGGAGAGAAGGAGAGCCTTTGAGACGTTTGTAATGGGAAGGGAGGGAGAGAAGGAGAGCCTTTTGAGGCGTTTTGCAATAGGAAGGAGGGAGAGAAGGGAGAGCCTTTGAGGCGCTTGTAATGGGAAGGGAGGGGGGAGGAGGAGAGCCTTTGAGACGTTTGCAATAGGAAGGGAGGGAGAGAAGGAGAGCCTTTGAGACATTTGTAATGGGAAGGGAGGGAGAGAAGGAGAGCCTTTGAGACGTTTGTAATGGGAAGGGAGGGAGAGAAGGAGAGCCTTTGAGGCGTTTGCAATAGAAGGGGAGGGAGAGAAGGGGAGAGGCCTTTGAGACGTTTGCAATGGGAAGGGAGGGGGAGAAGGAGAGCCTTGAGACGCTTAAATAGGAAGGGAGGGAGAGAAGGAGAGCCTTTGAGACGTTTGGAAGAGGAAGGAAGGGAGAGAAGGAGAGCTTTTGAGACGTTTGCAATGGGAAGGGAGGGAGAGAAGGAGAGCCTTTGAGACGTTTGCAATAGGGAGAGAGGGAGAGAAGGAGAGCCTTTGAGACGTTTGGAAGAGGAAGGAAGGGAGAGAAGGAGAGCCTTTGAGACGTTTGTAATGGGAAGGGAGGGAGAGAAGGAGAGCCTTTGAGACGTTTGCAATGGGAAGGAGTGGAGAGAAGGGAGAGCCTTGAGACGTTTGTATGGAAGGAGGGAGAGAAGGAGAGCCTTTGAGACGTTTGGAAGAGGAAGGAAGGGAGCATGAGAGCCTTTGAGACGTTTGTAATGGGAAGGGAGGGAGAGAAGGAGAGCCTTTGAGACGTTTGGAAGAGGAAGGAAGGGAGAGAAGGAGAGCCTTTGAGACGTTTGTAATGGGAAGGGAGGGAGAGAAGGAGAGCCTTTGAGACGTTTGGAAGAGGAAGGAAGGGAGAGAAGGAGAGCCTTTGAGACGTTTGTAATGGGAAGGAGGAGAGAAGGAGAGCCTTTGAGACGTTTGGAAGAGGAAGGAAGGGAGAGAAGAGCTCTTGAGACGTTTGTAATGGGAAGGGAGGGAGAGAAGGAGAGCCTTTGAGACGTTTGGAAGAGGAAGGAAGGGAGAGAAGGAGAGCCTTTGAGACGTTTGGAAGAGAAAGAAATGGAGAGAAGGAGAGCCTTTGAGACGTTTGGAAGAGGAAGGAAGGGAGAGAAGGAGAGCCTTTGAGACGTTTGGAAGAGAAAGAAATGGAGAGAAGGAGAGCCTTTGAGACGTTTGCAATGGAAGGAGGGGAGAAGTGTGAGTAGCCTTTGAGACGTTTGCAATAGGAAGGGAGGGAGAGAAGGAGAGCCTTTGAGACATTTGTAATGGGAAGGGAGGAAGAGAAGGAGAGCCTTTGAGACGTTTGTAATGGGAAGGGAGGGAGAGAAGGAGAGCCTTTGAGGCGTTTGCAATAGGAAGGGAGGGAGAGAAGGAGAGCCTTTGAGACGTTTGCAATGGGAAGGGAGGGGGAGAAGGAGAGCCTTTGAGACGTTTGCAATAGGAAGGGAGGGAGAGAAGGAGAGCCTTTGAGACGTTTGGAAGAGAAAGAAATGGAGAGAAGGAGAGCCTTTGAGACGTTTGGAAGAGAAAGAAATGGAGAGAAGGAGAGCCTTTGAGACGTTTGTAATGGGAAGGGAGGGAGAGAAGGAGAGCCTTTGAGACGTTTGCAATAGGAAGGGAGGGAGAGAAGGAGAGCCTTTGAGACGTTTGCAATGGGAAGGGAGGGGGAGAAGGAGAGCCTTTGAGGCGTTTGCAATAGGAAGGGAGGGGGAGAAGGAGAGCCTTTGAGGCGTTTGCAATAGGAAGGGAGGGGGAGAAGGAGAGCCTTTGAGACGTTTGCAATAGGAAGGGAGGGAGAGAAGGAGAACCTTGAGACGTTTGCAATGGGAAGGAGGGGGAGAAGGAGAGCCTTTGAGGTGTTTGCAATAGGAAGGAGGGGAGAAGGAGAGCCTTTGAGACGTTTGTAATGGGAAGGGAGGGGGAGAAGGAGAGCCTTTGAGACGTTTGCAATAGGAAGGGAGGGAGAGAAGGAGAGCCTTTGAGACGTTTGTAATGGGAAGGGAGGGGGAGAAGGAGAGCTCTTGAGACGTTTAAGAAGGAGGGAGAGAAGGAGAGCCTTTGAGACGTTTGTAATAGGAAGGGAGGGAGAGAAGGAGAGCCTTTGAGACGTTTGTAATGGGAAGGGAGGGAGAGAAGGAGAACCTTTGAGACGTTTGCAATAGGAAGGGAGGGAGAGAAGGAGAGCCTTTGAGACGTTTGGAATATGAAGGGAGGGAGAGAAGAAGCAAGGAATGTAAGCGGAGGGTCTTTGGGGACGTTCTTGCGCGTGTTTGAAGTTGCTGTTTGTTTCGTCGACTTCGCTGCTCATCGTCGACTTCTTTTTATGTTCCTTTTCGGTTCTTTTTACTTTCTGTCTTCAAGAGTAGAGAGAGAGAGACAGAGACAGAGACAGACTGACAGACAGGTAGATGAATAGATAGATAGTGAGAAACTATATATGTATACACACACACACACACACACACACACACACACACACACATACACACACACACACACACACACAAACACACACACACACACACACACACACATACACACACACACACACACACACACACGCATATATATATATATATATATATATATATATATATATATATATATATATATATATATATATATATATATATATATATGTATATATATATATATATATATATATATATATATATATATATATGTATATATATATATATATATATATATATATATATATATATATATATATATATATATATATATATATATATATATATATATATATATATATATATGGAGAGAAAGAGAGAGAGAGAGAGAGAGAGAGAGAGACCATGCAAGAAGAATCATCATATCCTGTCCAGGCAGTGAAGAAAGTTGCAGAAGACCTACCCACATGAGAGAGAGGGGGGGAGGGGGGCTCGAGGAAAGGGGGTGAGGAGATAGAAGGGGATAAGGGGGAGAGGAGGTAAAA
>BOPN01000573.1:357057-362057 GCA_017312705.2 Penaeus japonicus | reverse complement strand
TAATACAAAACACACAATAAATCACATTGAGAAAAAAATAATAAATAATAACAATTTTTAAAAAAATCGAAGGAACAGAACAACGCGTTAAATCAATAAACCTTTCGAATACGATTGAGAAGCCCCCCTCCCTCCCCCCCTCCCCCTCTTTCTTTCCTCATATTTCATAGTTCCCAATTCATTAATAATTCAGTCAAGGATGTGGATGTCAGTGTTATCTCCAGCACCGCTCACTCACTCAACGGCGAGAGCCCACACGCCTCGTTCAACCCGCGCCCCTTCACGAAACACGGGTGTAATTCGCATGTATAGGAGATAACAGCCGAGGAATACCGCTGGCTTGGCTTGATTTATGGGAGGGACTAATAGACACTGACGTTGTAAGAGAGGGGGGGTGGGGGAGAGGGTTGGGGAGAGGGGGGAAAGGGAGGGGGGAGGGGGTGAGGGGGGTTGGGAGGTTCGGAAGGGGGAAGGGGTGGAGGGAAGGGGGGTTGGGAGGGTGGGGAGAGGGAGGGAGGGAGAGGAGGGGTGGGGAAGGGAGGGGGGAGGGAGGGGAGGAAGGGAGGGAGGGAGGTGTTATGTGTATAGGTACGGAGATTAGTATTAACTCTTTCTTGGTTTCTTTGACTCTGTCTCTGTCTCTGTCTCTCTGTCGCTCTGGCTCTCTGTCGCTCTCTCTCTCTCTCTCTCTCTCTCTCTCTCTCTCTCTCTCTCTCTCTCTCTCTCTCTCTCTCTCTCTCTCTCTCTCTCTCTCTCTCTCTCTCTCTTTCCACGCGTATCTCTAAATCCGATATAGCTCCTACCTACCTATCTCCCCTACCTATGTTTACCCATCTCTCTATCTCTATCTCTATCTCTAACAAACATAGCAACATTTAAGAGAATAAAATAGCTTCTAAAATAAATCATCTGAGTTTGAGAATCTTGGAAGAAATCTTTTTAGTAAAAAAAAAATAAAAGAAAAAAAGAAGAAGAAGAAGAAGAAGAAGAAGAAAAAACATCGGTGGAATTTTGTTTAGCTGAAATGTCGTCAACCGGGAACTTCATGTACAGAAGTGAACATCTGTGCAGGTAATCTTAGGCTGTACAAAATGAACAAATGAACAAAACAACTATGGAAATTTGTTCCATGCAACATAATCTTGCATTTCATAATACCATTATATAAATGCGTATGACACAGAAATAAATCTATGCGCCGATAATTTTTATCTACACAGCATAAACAAAACATCCGTAAAAAATCGTTTTCATGTATACATCACGTTGCATTTCAACATCACAAGAAATCCATCACAAATATAGAAATAAACTTAAATGGGTAAATCACCATCACTTTCCCTATCCCACATGATTACAGTCTAGAATGAACAAAAGTCATGTGTTTCGAATGAAGCTTCGAAACTCTTTAACTGTTATGTCAGTGTTTTTTCTGTTCAAGTTCGAAACATGTTTTGTTTATGATAGAAGCCTAATTATATTCGTTTCTTTGAGCACTTTTTTTTTTTTTTTTTTTTTTTTTTTAAAAAAAAAAATATGACGAATGGAAAGAAAAAAGAGAAAAAAAATAGAGAAAATGAAAAAAACAACAACTAAAGACCACACAAGACAGAAAGAAATAAAAAAGAAAAAAGAAAAAAAGAAAAAAAGTGAATAGACGCACGAAAGAAAGAAAAAAAAAAGAAACTAAGAAAAGAAAAAGGCAACGATTGTCTCTGCAAGATCTCGTGCAGTGAAACCAACTTGTGTTTCTCTTTTCCCATATCATTTCTGACTGCTACGTGGATGTGAATGATTCTTAGCCAATTCCATTTGCGAATTACGGAACTCTCTTGTGATCGGGTTCAGTCTAGAGCGAGGTCAGGAAGGTAATTTGGTCCGTGTCTTAGAGGGACCTTATTTCAAAATCAACCAGTTTCTCTTTCTCTCTCTCTTCTCTCTCTCTTTCTACGTCTTTCTTTTTTTCTGTTTCTGTTTCTCTCTCTCTCTCTCTCTCTCTTTCTACCTCTTTCTTTTTTTCTGTTTCTGTTTCTGTTTCTCTCTCTCTCTCTCTCTCTCTTTCTACGTCTTTCTTTTTTTCTTTTACTGTTTCTCTTTCTCTTTCTCTCTCTCTCTCTATCTATCTATCTCTCCATCTCTCTCTCTCTCTCTCTCTCGCCTTCTCTCTCTCTCTCTCTCGCCTTCTCTCTCTCTCTCTCTCTCTCTCTCTCTCTCTCTCTCTCTCTCTCTCTCTCTCTCTTTCTCTCTCTATCTCTCTTATGTCGCTTTGCTCATGTTTTTTAATATATAATTTATTTGTTTGTTTCCTGATTTTATGTGATCATATTTGTTTAGCTCTCCTTCTTTGTTAACCTTCATATCTGTGTGTGTGTGGGGGGGGGATAGAACCTCAAAAAATATATAAAAACACATAAAGGGACACAGTTTTAATAAGGTGTCTTTACCACAGAACAGAAGAAAAAGAAGGTTACATACATCTTCCCTTTACATTTGATTGTGAACGATTCCCTAACTTAAGCTCAAGATACAGTTTATTTTTTGTATTTTTTCATCTAATTTCTAGATTTTTTTTTTTTTTTTTTTTTTTTTTTTGTAAGCTGATTTAGATAGAGAATTGCAGATGCAGGAAGCTTTTGCATATATGATCACAGAAGTACAGTTTAGTCAACTTTCTCTCGTCTATTACGTAATATAACTATTCAATTCGAATGTACTATTGAACTGAAGCCTTAACATGTTCATGAAGTAATCAACTAAGCAAACACACAGACACATGGACACACGGACACACACACACACACACGCACCAACACACACACACACACACACACACACACACACACACACACACACACACACACACACACACACACACACACACACACACACACACACACACACACACACACACACAAACACACACACAAACACACACACACACACACATACACACACACACACACACACACACACACACTCACACACACACAAAAAAAGAAGAAAAATTACGCCAGATTTCACTCATAGTCTGTAAATAAATCATTTTCCGGCGCTCTCCGTCGTCCTCGCTGTAAATCACGGGTTCTCGTCCATATCTGTTCGCGCCAATAGTACATCTGAAGAGAGAGTTACACAAATGATTAGATGGAGAGGGCTATTTATGACTCGCTTTCTGTCTTTGTGTCTCTCTCTTTTGATCTCTTGGTCTCTCTGTGTCTCCCTCTCTCTCGATTTCCCTCTCTCTCGCTCGCTCTCCCCCTCTCTCTCTTTCTCTCCCTCTTTCTCGCTCTCCCTCTCTCTCGCTCTCTCTCTCTCTCTCTCTCTCTCTCATTCTGTCATCTATCTATATATCTATCTATCTATCTATCTGTCTATCTTTCTTTGTGTCTATATTCTCTGTAATTGTGGGATTCTCTCTGTTGTCCCACTTTCGGTCTTCGTGACCCATCTCTCTGTCTTTCATTATTATTTTCATCTTTTGTTATCTCCTATTATTCCGTCTCTTTCGTTCTCTACCTCCCATCCTCAGTCTCTCAATCTCTCTCTCTCTCTCTCTCTCTCTCTCTCTCTCTCTCTCTCTCTCTCTCTCTCTCTCTCTCTCTCTCTCTCTCCTCTCTCTCCTTCCTCTCTCTCTCTCTCTCTCTCTCTCTCTCTCTCTCTCTCCAAAGGCGCCAGGACCAACTCGCTCCACAAATTGCGGTGTTTCCAACCTGCATTGTATAATTTGGGTGCCCTATCTCTCTTGATATGCAAAAGAGCGCCCCGGCATAATAGCTGACGCGTGTAATAAATGACGCTGAACGAAACCATCTCGACGAAAATCAAAGTTGATAATGACATGAGATAGGCTTTACAAAACCAACATGGCGGTCGTCGGCAATCCTTTAAATTACCGAGTTGGGTCGTCTAAGTGGCGGTTTGGATCCCCTGAGCCCAACCCGGAGGAAGCTCAAATGACGGGTTGCGATGCTCACTTGATTGCCGGGGAGGTGCATCAGGGGTAATATCACGCTAGCATATACCTGCCTGTCGTTCTCTCCCGAACGCGTCATTTATCTTTCTTTTGAATAGGTTTATTTTCGAGGGTTTTAAAAACACGAAGGCTTTCCGTTAACGAGATATGGGATCGCACCCCATCTTTTCTTTTCTTTTTTTTCTTCTTTACCTTTTTTTTCTCTCTCTCTCTCTCTTTTTTTGTTTTTTTTTGTTTTTTTTGTTTTTGTTTTTTTGTCCTTTAAGCGCGTTCAACCGCCTCGGAAGACGACGTTGATAAAAGGGATCCGATGCGCTTTTGTTTTTGTTGTTGTTATTTTTTTTCGTGTATTTGCCACGCCTCTGTCACGTACCTTATATCTTTCTCTCTGCCTTATTATGGTTGCAACAGATGGTCGTGTACCCGGTAGTGAATGTCTGTCTGTTTGTCTGTCTGCATGACTGTTGGTATTGTCAACACATTCGCATGCCAATCTAGCTATAAGAATTTCTTCTCTTTTATCAGTAATAATGATCATTTTGATAAATTATAATAGCGATATTATTCGCGATAAAGAACATGATTATTAGGATGATGATGAAAATGATGATGACAATAATGATATCGATTGCAAAAATGACGCAAATAGACTAAAGATGATGGTCATTGCAATAATCACAGTGATAATTGCTAATTGCAATAAGCGATCAATATGACAATGTTAATAATAGTGAAATAACCAGAAATAGCTAATAGTGACAATTATGATGATGTTATAAATGATCAATAAAGATGATCAGGCAATCATGATGTTGATAATGACACTCATGATCAGAAAAAAAATAATATCAATAATGATGCAATAAACCCCATATCAACACTGAAATGAAAAGGATGATGATGGTGATGACAACAATGATAATTATAATGATAATGATATCAATCATAAGGAAAATGACGATGATAATGATCAAATTAATCGTGATTACATTAATTATAGTAATTATAATTCTGTTGCAATAAAATG
>BOPN01000573.1:349557-352057 GCA_017312705.2 Penaeus japonicus | reverse complement strand
AATGATGCACGTGCAATCGTAACAGTACCGAAAAGTATGCGTGAAATAGATAATAATAATGATACTGATGATGATAAGTCATAATAATGATAATAGTAATAATAATGATAACAGTAACAATAATGATGATGATGATCGTGATAATTGTCATGATAATAAATACAATGATAATCATACTACTATACTACTACTACTGCAATTACTAATGGTGAATATAATAATGAAAATGATGATAATGGTGATGATAATGATGATAACAAAAAATATGATAATGATAATAACAATAACAATAACAATGATAATGATAATTGTATTACAGTAATGACGATACAATGATAACAATAACAAATAAATAAAGTTAATAATGATAACAATAACAACAATCATCATGACAATACTAACATCCAAACAATATCTGATAGCAACATCGAAAATCCTAATAATAAAGATACAAATATTGTTGCAATGCCGTTTAACATTCTCATTCATACCCGAAGAGGCAACGTGAGTGACGTGCGTTTTTAAGTATCCATCTCCTGTACAGCACCGGAAGTCTCCTGCATCGGCACGACGTATGCTATTAATGCGAATTGTGTGATTATAGTGTCAGTCTACGAATTAGCAGTTAGTCGTTTTATATAGTTTTTTTTTTTTTTTTTTTTTTTTTTTGAGAGTGTTATTATCGGTATTTGTAATGTCCGCTTTTTAAAACACGTTTGGATAATGTCTTGTTATGTTGGGAGCACACATACATACATACACACACATCTCTCATTCTCTCTCTCTCTCTCTATCTATCTGTCTATCTATTTATCTATCTATCTATCTCTCTCAATCTCTCTCTCTTTCTCTCTCTCTCTCTCTCTCTCTCTCTCTCTCTCTCTCTCTCTCTCTCTCTCTCTCTCTCTCTCTCTCTCTCTCTCTCTCTCTCTCTCTCTCTTTCTTCTGCTTTCTCTCCCTCTTTCTCTCTCTCTCTTACTCTCTATTTATCTTGCGATAGAAACTCACAAAGTTTCTTCTGCTTTCTCTCCCTCTTTCTCTCTCTCTCTTACTCTCTATTTCTATTTATCTCTCTCTCTCTTCTCTCTCTCTCTCTCTCTCTCTCTCTCTCTCTCTCTCTCTCTCTCTCTCTCTCTCTCTCTCTCTCTCTCTCTCTCTCTCTCTCTCTCCCTCTCTCTCTATTTATCTCTCTCTATCTCTCTACCTCTCCGGCATTGCAAATTCATCCCAGCATCCTTCTGCGTGTTCAAAAGCGTCTTGTTTTCTTTCTAAAGCTGATATGCCAGAATCCGATCAACGTGTATCATTGATCCTTAAGGTATGACAGCTCCGGTATATAAAGAAAAAAGAAAACTACGTTAAACGAATTTTAACGAAGGAGAAAATGAAAGAAATGGAGATAGAAAAGGATAACCAGCACGATACCATTACAAAGAAGTACAAAAACTCGAACACAATAACATGCGTGTAACAAGCACAGTCCATGACGCAGGTGCAATGGCTGCTGTCCAACGCTGAGGTGATCTTAGCAGCTGCAACAAATGCAACAGCTGCAAGCCAACTTAAGTAGCATATTTGTATGATTGTTGTTCCATAGCACATGCCTCAGCCATCATTTCGCATCGACAAAATGGGCGGGATGGGCGTGTTCCTTGCTCAAAAACACGCGGGTGAGTTGCTTGTGATAAGAGTAATCATCTTTTATATATATAAATATATCTTGATGATCAAGTATTCTGGTTGGGAAAGAGAGGGACTGGAATACACTTGCGGCCGCTTGTTGTTTTTGTTGTTGTTTTTGTTACTGTTAGTGCTAAGTGTAGCTTCGTTGTTGTTGTTGTTGTTGTCGTTGTTTTTGTTGTTCTTGTTGCTGTTGTTGCTAAGTGTAGTTTTGTTGTTGTTGTTATTGTTGTTACGTTGTTGTTGCTAAGTGTAGCTTTGTTGGTGTTGTTATTGTTATTGTTGTTGTTCCATATGTAGCTTTGTTGTTACTGTTGTTGTTGTTATTATTGTTGCTAAGTGTTAATTTGTTGTTATTATTATTGATACTGTTTCTATTGTGGTTGATGTTGCTAGTGTTGTTTATTGTTGTTGTTATTACAATCGATCCTGCCCATTGTTGTTGTTATTATTGAAATTGTTATTGTTTCACTGTGGCTGCTGTAGATGTTGCTTCTTTTATTGTTTATTTAACAGTTGTTGTTGTCATTATTGGTGTTGTCATTGTCCTTGTTGTTGTTGCTCTTGATGTAGTTGTTTTAATCTACGTGAATTAGATAGTTCACCTGTTTTTCATGATTTTTTTCTTCTACATAACGGCTTGTAGTTACTGTTAACAGAATTATACCTTCCGCGTTAAAGGAAACTGGTTTTTTTTCCTTTCGACCCGTGAGAAGTAAAAAGGTAGTTGACTAACGAAAAATATGGAATGGAAATAGCTGGCAACTTCCGACAGGTGTTGAGTGATGCACTTCAATTTACGATCTCTCTCTCTCTCTCT
>BOPN01000573.1:342057-344557 GCA_017312705.2 Penaeus japonicus | reverse complement strand
TGAATCGCAATGTTTCTTGATTTGATTAATTGTGATTGGAAATGATCATTAAAGAAATTAATGTAACATTGTTTCTTAACTGTTTTTTTTCGATAAAAAAAATAATGACTAAGATATGAATTATCAAATTTTCCCTCTATAGTCAGTGCGCAATCGATATAAAAAAAAGATACTGATTATCAAAAAAAATGTTTTTTTTGTTATTGTTATGATAACACACACACACACACACTCAAACACTCACACTCACACACACACACATACAAACGAACACACTCAAACACACGCACACACGCACACATCCCCCCCCCCCCCCACACACACACACAACACACTCCCCCCCCCCCGTCCCACACACACACACACACTCCCCGCCCCTCCCACACACACACACACACACACACACACTCAAACGCACATACAAAGTGATTACCCTAATCATCCAAACTATGAAATAATCAAATTACTATCTAATCAAATCTATAATGATATCATTATCAGAATTCCAACAGTATCATCCTAATTACCCTCAGTCATGAAGGTTCTAAATAATCACCGTTTTTTTATTATTATAATTATTATTTTGCTCTCCATATCGATAGTAATTAATATCTTTATTTTTATTATTATCCATGTTCAGTTATTTTATTCTTTATTTATTTATTATTATTATTATTTATTGTTATTTATAATTATTATTATCATTCGATATTTATCATTAGAGTTTCTTAACTGTTAACAATATTAATCGTTTTATATTTTCATCTATTATCTATTTGTTATATCATATTCTTTATCTTATCTATTATTCATCTTAGTCATTATTCATCTATCCTTTCTTTATTCTTTATCAATTAAGTTGTCTCCTTATCCTATTATTCCTATTTTCCCTTATTATCCAATTCACTCAATCACTCAATCTCCTATTCCTCTTTCGCGCAAAAAAAAAAATCCATGAAACGAAGAGGATGCAAAATTATGCATAATTCTTTTCTTTTTTTTTGTCCGAAAATTGCAAATTTCACGAAAACGTAGAAGAAAATGAGGCAAATCACCCCATTATGCCCATTAATATGAGGTAAAAAGTGCAAGAACTTTGGGAAACAACTATAGGTTTACGGACTGTAATAAGCCTCCTATTAGGGAAAATGTCTTTGAAAATTGAAAGGTTCGGTTTTTTTTATCTTATTATGGAAAGACATTTGATGTTTTTCGTTTCCTCTCTGATTTTCTCTTTTTTTTTTGGGTTTATTTTTGTCTTTATTCCACTCACTTTCACTTTCTGTATTTTGTATTCTTTGTCTGTCTCTGTTTCTCTATCTCTCTGTATCTCTCTCTATCTCTCTCTCTCTTTCTCTCCATATATATATATATATATATATATATATATATATATATATATATATATATATATATATATATATATATATATATATTCATATATATATATGTGTGTGTGTGTGTGTGTGTGGGTGAGTGTGTCTGTTTGTGTACGTATATATATATATATATATATATATATATATATATATATATATATATATATATATATATATATATATATATATTTAATATTCTCCCTCTCTCTCTCTCTCTCTTTCTCCCCCTGTGTGTGTATATATGTATATGTGTATATATATATATATATATATATATATATATATATATATATATATATATATATATATATATATATATATATATATATATATATACATACATACATATATACATATACATATAGATATATATAGATATGAATATATATGTATGTACACACACACACACACACACACACACATATATATATATATACATATATATATATATATATATATATGTATGTATGTATGTATGTATGTGTGTATATGGGTATACCAAACACCTCTTCTTTTGTCTATCATAACCTCCTTTCACCTATCTTCTCACCTTCCATTTATCGCCTTCCTTTATCAAACCCATAATTGGCCCCATAATCATTCTGCAATTAAAGTTACACAGTCTAGATCAACGCCTTGCGTCATGCATAATAATATCATCACGTTCTCCCTGCTAACCCCCTCCCGTCACGGTGTTATCTTCCGTTCCGAGTTAAGCTAAATCCCCCTCGAGTCATGCACACTGCCTCCGCAACATCCATAAAATCATGCACAATGACCAGCGCCATCATTCAGCCTGCCATGCATGCACACTGACCCAGTACCTTCCGTGAACCGGTTCTTAATCTTCCTCGTCTTGATGATGTGCAACCCCGTTCATAAATCAGAGTCTCTGTATGACCCAAAGTCACAAAAGGTCATGCATTATAACCTCTCAGAACACTATACTCCCTCCCCTCCCCTCCTCTCCTCTCCTCTCCTCTCCCCT
The DNA here is from genome assembly GCA_017312705.2 of Penaeus japonicus. Classification (NCBI taxonomy): domain Eukaryota; kingdom Metazoa; phylum Arthropoda; class Malacostraca; order Decapoda; family Penaeidae; genus Penaeus; species Penaeus japonicus. The sequence continues at coordinate 342,190 of BOPN01000573.1, read as the reverse complement.
CTCCCTCCCTTCCTTCTCCCTCCCTCTCTCCCCTTCTTTCTAAACTACCTCCCCTCTGAGGTCAAACACGCAGCCACAACGGTGTGGTCCTCAAGTCATGCAAACTGGAATGCAAAGGAGATCCCTATGAAGT
>BOPN01000573.1:334557-337057 GCA_017312705.2 Penaeus japonicus | reverse complement strand
GTCTTGTGCAAACATAGTTTTTATAACGATAATTTCGAATTATCGCGGCCAGCTAACTCACATACCTTGTTAACTCCATAAAATATTACTCCGGTCACCATAATTCAGTAGTTCCGAGCCAGACGGCCCTACGCGACAGGTGGGCATTAAGGTCCTCCTCGCTACGTAGAGAGCCGAGGAATTCCGACCCTAAGGACGTCGGAGGAATACGCGTGTCTGCTGTCAACCATCTGTTTTGCTGTTAGGCTAAAGAGAGCAAGCGTGCTATTAAAGGAGTTTACGCCATAATTACGGTCCACCCTCACTGATCCAACCACAAACGTCAACTCTCCTATAATACAGTGTTTTGAAGCTCTTGATATATTAGATTAATAGTGAAAAATGGCCAGAGAGCGAAGCCTTGTTTGGTCTATATTGAGGTATGTGGGCTTGCACGCGGCGGAGATATAGAAAACGGAATTAGGTCTAGCGCAAAGAAAACGGGGTTTGGGCGCCTCGATAACCTCGCCGAGATCTTATTTCTGATAAGAGACAATGCATTATAGTTATAACTGCAATTTCGGAATTATATTTGTGATTCTACAAGGATTATTCTGCTAATCACAAGGTTTTCGGGGCATTAACGCCCTAGCAGATAATAAAGAATCTGGGAAAAGGGACTTCACTCGCCGCTTGGATAATCACACAACGGCCATTATTTTACAGCAAGTATTGGTTCCTAATCGATGTTTGCGAGCATCAACTGCTAGTAAAGTTTAGGGTCAGCGCTGTGCTAGCCATGATACCCGCTATTACCTCGGGATGCGCAGTACACACGAGGAGACTATCGGCCCGTAACTCTTTCTTAAACCAACAGCGGCGTGACGTCAGTGTGACATTACTTTCCGCTAGCCTGTCATAAGCATGGCGATTCTCTTTCTCTCTCTCTCTCTCTCTCTCGCTCTCTCACTGACTCGCTGATTCTTTCTCTCTCTCTCTCGCTCTCTCACTCCCGCAATCTCTTAGCTTTTACCACTCTCTTGCTCCCTTGACTGGTTTCTTCATCTCACTATTGTATTTATCTTTCTCTCTCTCTCTCTCTCTCTCTCTCTCTCTCTCTCTCTCTCTCTCTCTCTCTCTCTCTCTCTCTCTCTCTCTCTCTCTCTCTCTCTCTCTCTCTCTCTCTCTCTCTCTCTCTAGGATGATGTATCATAAATGATATTCATCCACATCTCAATAATCAAATCCTTTTGAGATGTATGTAATTACTTGTCTCAATAAACTCGTCAAAGTCAAAAGTCTCTCTCTCTCTCTCTCTCTCTCTCTCCTCTCTCTTTCTCCTTCTATCTCTTTCTTTCTCCATTTTCCCTCTCTTCCCACCCCCTCTACTCTCTCCTTCCCTCTCCTTCTTCCATCCCTCACGCATCCTCACCCCCCCCCCCACTCTTCGCCCCACCCCTCCCACCTCACCCCCCTACCCACCCTACCCCACCTATCTTATCAAACCCTCTCTTACCTCGATCTCCTTCCCTTTCATCTCGACAAGAATTCCTCGTGGTTTATGCACCAATGACCTCTGCTGACCCGAGATGCGCCGCGCCTTCGCCGTCACCCATGCGCTGGCTGTCCCTCGAGCCGGGCTGATAAAACTCTCCTCGGTTAATAATCCCGTTATCATTTGGCCGAAAAGGGGGTGGGGAGGTGGGGTGGGTAAGGGGGTGAGGATGAGGGTTGGGTAGAGTGAGGGAGGGAGTTAGGGAGGGAGGGAGGGGGAGGGGGGTTATCGTGTGAACTTCCCGTGAGAATTGAGTCTGTCATTCTTGGCTCACGCGCGTTTGAGGGCGAGGGGGGGAGGGGGAAGGAGAAGGAGGAAGGGAGAGAGAGGGAGAGAGGAGAAGGAGATAGAGAGATAAAGAGAGAGAGAGGAAGAGAGACAGACAAACATAGAGAGAAAAAGAGAAAGAGAGAGAGAGACAGAGAGACAAAAAGAGAAAGAGAAAGAGAGAGAGAGGAAGAGAGACAGAAACAGACAGAGACAGACATAGAGAGGGAAAAAAGAGAAAGAGAGAGAGAGAGAGGATGAGCATATAGTAATCAACACACATGAAATACATCAACAATTATTCTCAAAAAAACCTTATCTGCAATACCTCATGCAATCTACCGATCTTGACAAAGACATCTTCATCAACTGAGTCACTTGACGTCTGATGGGCACTTGATGCATAATAACAACTTGTCTGAAAAATCAACACACTTGCAACTCCGTAATTTACTTTTAAAATTTATAGAAGACCGTGCCCGCCCTATGCCCGTGTGATATTCTAAAGAGAGAGGTATTATTTGTGGTATAATGTCATGGTATTATTGTCCTAGGGGTATTGCTATTGTTATTATCATTATCAATTGTTATTATTATCATTATACTGATTGTTGTTATCATCATTATTATTGTTGTTATTACCAGTGACAGTGTCAATATTATTATCATTATCGTTGTTATTTTCGTTATTATTATTGC
>BOPN01000573.1:327057-329557 GCA_017312705.2 Penaeus japonicus | reverse complement strand
ATTTATCCCGCGCCAAGTCCTCCTCACTTGTCACCTACGATACTCGAGAGAAATGAAGATCACGAATCACTTTATGTTAAGTCACACTTGTCTTTGCGTTGAATGGAGAAAACATTTTTATTTATTTAGACCCGTTTTCTTTCTCACTTTTATCCAAACTCTCCCTAAAAAAGCAACCAGCCAATCACAACGCGACTTGCCAGAGCCCCAGCCAATGAGCGTCAGTGTTTACGTCTAATGGTCGTTTAGAAACCTCCTAGTTGGGCGTTATTTCTGGAGATTTATGCCCGATAGTTAATCCCTCTTGGGGGTGTAATCCCGTCATCGAGGTATCATTAGGAGTGAGGATTGGTTGATTTACGTGTTCGCTAATCATCACTTGAAAACCGCACAAGCAGCTATTAGTCACTGCTCGACGGCGGGTTCCCCCCCTCCTCCACCTTCTCCTGGCGTCTTTGTTTGGGAAAGTCACGTCACGATGTTCAAGCTTTCCCATCCCCTTCTCTCCCTCTCTTCTTCTCCTTTCCTCTTCTCTACTCTTCTCCCACTCTTCTTCTCTACTCTTCTCCCTCTCTTCTCTCTCTCTTCTTCTCTACTCTTCTCTCTCTCTTCTTCTCATCTCCTCTTCTCTACTCTTCTCCCTCTCTTCTCTTCCTCTCATCTTCTCTACTATTCTCCCTCTCTTCTTCCCCTCTCATCTTCTCTCTCTCCTCTCCCTTCTTTCCCCATCCTTCTATCTACTTTCTCATTCTCACCTTTTCTTCTTATTCTTGTCCTGTTCATGCCATCTCTCCCCCTTCTTCTCCTCTCCTCTCTTCTCTCTCTCTTGCCCCCTTCACTTTTCTTCTTCCATATTCCTCTTCAACCTTCCCTTCTCACCTTCTCTTCCCCGCTTCCTTTCTACCCAACTCTCTTCCTCCTCCTCCTCCTCTCCTCTACTTTCTTCTCCCCTACCCCCTTCCGTCTCCTTCTCCCATCCACCTCTCTACTCTCCCCTCCTCTCCTTTTCTTCTCCCTCCCCTCCCCCTTCTTCCCACGACTGCCCACTCCTCCCCTTCCTCCACCCCTACCTCCCCTCGACCTTGGTACCCCCCCCCCGCCGCATACAATCTCTTGCAAGGTTGGCTTTAACCTCAACTGCCTCCTAACTTCACCGTTACAACATTATGCTGCACATCTTCGCATCCTTACATCACTATTGTCGTCCATTTTCGTATACCTCTCTCTTTCTTTCTCTCTCTTTCTCTCTCTCTCTCTCTCTCTCTCTCTCTCTCTCTCTCTCTCTCTCTCTCTCTCTTTCTCTCTCTTTTTTTTCTTTCTTTCTCTCTCTCTCTTTATATCTCTCTCTCTAGCTATCTATCTATATTTGACTATCTCTCTATTTATCTATCTATTTATCTATCTATTTATCTATTTCTCTCTCTCTCTCTCTCTCTCTCTCTCTCTCTCTCTCTCTCTCTCTCTCTCTCTCTCTCTCTCTCTCTCTCTCTCTCTCTCTCTCTCTCTCTCTCTCTCTCCCCCCCTCCCCCTCCATCTCTCCCCCTCCCTCCCTCCCCCCCCCCCCCCTCTCTCTCTCTCTCTCTCTCTCTCTCTCTCTCTCTCTCTCTATATATATATATATATATATATATATATATATATATATATATATATATATTTCTCTCTCTCTATCTATTTATCTATTTCTCTCTCTCTATCTAACTATTCATCTATCTATTTATCCCTCTCTTCCCCTCTCTTATTCCCACTTTTATGAAAAGAAGAAATTAGTGTAGCGTTAAAATTTCGCGTTTCCCGAAGAGTTGACGTATTAAAACTCCCTTATAAAACGTTCATCACAAATTATAGGTCATCATTCATCCCCAGCCGTCGATCTTGATGTCTCAATGTACATATCTGTGTATCAGGTGATGTACGTCGGTTGTAAACAATTTGCAAGACACGGATGTTGCAGAGTAAGTGGCATAATAACAGTAGATTCACTTGAGTTACCCTCTCTAGAGGTTTATGTCCAGTCTATTTAGTTATTAACGATGTGCTTATGAAATATAATGGTGGTTCAAGGCAGGTGTTCATAGAGCGTGGAACCTTCTGGTCTACTTGTAGTTTTCTGAAAAAAGAGTGATTGAAGGATATTTTGGGAATTTAAGAAATACATTCACTTTCTTGTGACTTTATACCATGACGATATTTTCCCTGTAAATCATAATGTAGAGACTATGCTGGTTGTTCAGATTTGATATTTATTTATCTTAGACAAAAAAAAAAAGATGGTTCAGATGATTGTATTTTTTCACCTATTGCCTGTCTTTATTTCCTTTTATAAGATTTTTTTTTCGAGTTGTATCTATACTGATAGTTCATGGTTTATAAAGTGTGGTTTAGTCACTGGAACATGACCTTGAAATAGATCATTATATAATCCGGTGCGTTGGTGTACAGACTATCCTTTCCTCTTTTTCTCTCTCTCTATTTATTTTAGTCGAGCCATTCCGGTATA
>BOPN01000573.1:317057-319557 GCA_017312705.2 Penaeus japonicus | reverse complement strand
GAGGAGGAGAGAGAGGAGGAGGAGGCGGAGGAAGAAGAAGAAGAAGAAGAGGAAGAAGAAATTGAAGAATAAGGAGGAGAAGCAATCTATATGAAAGTTCTCTATGGGGATGTGGAGGAGGGGGTAGGGGGGGAGAAGGGAAGTACATATATTAAGATTCCGTCTATCTCAATATCCTCTTTATCACCGCGAAAGAAAAATCCAAAAATAATTCGACGATTATAAACTACTATAGTCTTTTCCCTTTTCGCTCACCCTTTTTATCCCAATCTCTTTCTATCTCCTCTTTTTTAAAACCCTTTACCTTGGCATCCCCCCCTTTGCTGTCGACAATCTATCTCATTTGACGGCAAGAATCAACTTTCATTGTCGGCGTCCGCACAAAAAAAGAAAGAAAGAAAAAAAGAAAAAGATTCGACGTAAAAAGCGTAACCAAGAGTAACCACCGTAGCCGGGTCCCATTCTCTTCATTTGCATAACAAAGCTAAAGATCCTGCATTTCGTATCTAACAGCCCCAACCACCTGTCTCGGAATCGCCAGTGGAACAAAAGACCTGATAAAATACAATGGGAATAAAACAATTAAACCATAAAAGTGTAATATTTAATCAGGAGACATAGCTAATCTACCGCTCCGTGTTTTTGCCTCGGGCCGCTAGGTGGCTCTGCTCTGGCGTGTTCGTTTCCTTTGGCTATTGGCCTGAGCTCAGGGAATAAAGCCGTTTTTTGCAACCTTTTTCAATCGCGAGGAGCCTTCAGCGCACGGGAATCCTGATGCTTTTGGAATCCGGAAGGTCGATAAGGATGTCACAGCGAGACAAAAGCGACGGGCGGGGATTACGAGCGCCGGTGCGTGAGCGATGGAACTGGAGCGATCGAACCGAGGCGGGAAATAGATCCCTCAAAGTATCGATGGTTTACGAAGGAGGGGGGTTGGGGGTAAGGGGGAGGGGTGTTGGGGTGTTGGGGGTCAAGGGGAGCGGGGAGGGGGGATGGAGAGGAGGTAATTCAGCGCTAAAACAGCATCCTCGTTTGTTGCGGCCATTAAACTGTTTGCTTTCAGCTCAACAGGTGTTTGACGGATCAGATATAAAGGGTACTCCCCCCTCCTCCTCCTCCTCCTCGTCCTCCCTCTCCCCCTCCCCCTCTCTCCCTCTCCCTTCGCCCGTCTATGGTGACGTAGCGTGGGCATTGGGAGTTTTAATTGCCCGAACCAGCGAGGAGAAGAATCGAGCTGTGTCGCGCCGATGGGTACGGATTTAATGCCTGCGCCGCGGAATGTTTGGACGCGATGCCGACTCTCTGATTTCAGGATCCGGAATACCTATCGCGGACGGAGATGTCATAGTTACGGGGCTACGGGTATGCGTCGCTGTGCTATGCCCTCCCCTTCCCCTCCCCCCTTCCCCCCTCCCCTATCACCTCTCTCTCTCTCTCCCCCACGTGTATCATAAGCTTACGCAATGCCTTCTTATTATTAGTTAGAGCTATGCGAGGCATCCTTCAGAGAGGACCAATGACAATCTGGAGAACTTCTTCAACATATGTGATATAAGATGTACTACTTCCTTCCTTCCTTGCGACCATACCACATAGACCTTACGAAACCTTAGCGAGATCTTATGAATCCTATGGAAACCTTGATGAGGGCGTGGATCTATACCAGGGGCGTGGTGGGTTGGCCTCAGCTTCGTGGCCTTGTAAAGAAGGAATTAGAAATGGTTCTTCTACAGAGTCATAAATGGAACGGGGAGACTCGGGGAATTATCACCTATTGGCAGCGCGCGTAGTAGTAGTGAAGTTTTAAAGAATGTAATGCTATGTGAGATATAGTGGATCAATATTGCAGGTTTTGGTGGTCATTCAAGCAGCTGATGTATCACGTAGGGAATCTCAGATGTTATTCTTGTTCTTGTTCTGTTATGTTCTGTTTATTGACTCGCTTTTTTTTGTCTTGACTAAGGTTAGTTCTGATTAGTGATTGTCGGGTTGATTTTTTTTACAGTGTACACACACACACACACACACACACACACACACACACACACACACACACACACACACACACATACACACACACACATACACACACACACACAATGCACGTACGCAGGCACACACACACAAACACACGCACACACACACACACACAGGAGTTACAGACGAAATTGTTCCATTTCACTTGAATCTTGCAAAGAACTCAACCTTTGGTTAATTAAGTAATTGCAACACTGCTATCACACCTCACCTTTGCTCATGTTCTTTTTACAATCTACACATCTCTCTCTCTCTCTCTCTCTCTCTCTCTCTCTCTCTCTCTCTCTCTCTCTCTCCCCCTCTCTCTCTCTCTCTCTCTCTCTCTCTCTCTCCCTCTCTCAATTTCTCTCTCTCTCTCTCTCTCAATCTCTCTCTCTCTCTCAATCTCTCCCCCTCTCTCAATTTCTCTCTCTCTCTCTCTTTCTCAAGCTCTCTCTCTCTATCAATCTATCTATCTATCTAT
>BOPN01000573.1:302057-304557 GCA_017312705.2 Penaeus japonicus | reverse complement strand
TCCCCTCTTTCTTCTACCTCTGTCCCTCTCTTATACCCTCTCTTATACCCTTCCCCTTTTACCGTCTCTCTCCCCTCTTCCCTCTACCTCTCCCTTACCCTCCCTTTGCCTCTCTCCCTTTTCCATCTGCGCTTCTCACTGTCTCTCTCTACTTCTCCCTTTCCCTCTCCCTCCCCTTGGTTTTCTCTGCATTATCATCTCTCCCCTATGCCTTTATCTACCTCTCTTTTTCCCTCTCCCTTTTGTCTATCCTTTCCCCTCTCCCCTCTGCCATTCTCCTTCCCCATTCCCTTCTTTCTTCTCCCCTGCTCCCCCTCTCCCATCGCTTATCCATTCCCTCCCCATTCCCCTCTCTTTAATTCCCACCGTCCATTCTCCCCTCTTTCCCTCTCCTTTCTTACCCCTCCTCTTCTCCTTCTCTTCCTGTTTTCCATCGTTTTCTTTCCTCCTCTTCCCTCTTCCTCTCTCCTCTTTCCTCCTCTTCCTTTCCCTCCCTTTCCCCCATTCAGTCTAATTTTCTCTAATAATTAAATCATGTGCTGGGATAAAATTAATCCAGGTTACGTCATGGCATGGGGATGTGCGTGGACTGCGAAGTTGATGAATATGCTAATTCTTTAAAAAAATCTTTCACAAGAGAGATTATTTACATAGTATTGGTGTGATGATAATTTTCTGTTATTTTTTTTACGATAATGATGACCTGGCCATTATTTATTTGTAATTGACAGTGAAATCAGTATTAGAAAATGTCAATAAATAGGCCTATATATATATCTCACTCACACGCACACACACACACACACACACACACACACACACATAAAGGTCATTGATGCTAATGTCACCATCACTATTATTGGCAGCATCCGATGTCCTGCGACGCAACCTTCCGTCGCCCAGTGAGAATCTTTCCGATAACCCCGCTGCGATGCACTTCCGTTCCCGCAGCGCCGCGCAGAATGGAGTCGTAATATAAACAATGAACCAAAAGGGATCCCATGGCGCGTGTTATAGAGAGGGAGAGAGAGAGAGCGAGAGAGAGAGAGAGAGAGAGAGAGAGAGAGAGAAAGGCCCGACGCTTCACGATCGTCATCTGAATTGTGTTTCGTTCCGTTTTCTTTTTGCGGGATTTACCTCCGTTTTCTGTTCGTTCCTTTCTTTTTTCTCTTTCTTATCTCTCACTCTCTCTCTCTGTCTCTCTTTCTCTCTTCCTCCTCCTTTGTTTACGCGTTATGCAGAGGAGGAGATAAGAACGTTCGCCAGAGGAGAGCGAGTAAGGCGAGGCGCGCGGGTTAATGGAGAGGCCTCATCGAGGACGTGTTTCCCGCGCTCATTCGTCTTGCACCCCATGATAGGTCACGTGACTCGGCAATCAACATGGCGGACCGGAAGCGCGGCCAGAGGAGGGGGAAAGGACCGCTGGGAGGAAACAATATCGGCGCCAAACTTGACATGTATCTTAAGTGCGGCCAAGGGTTGATAGATACTGATAGATAGTTTTTTTTTTTTTTTTGGCGGGAGAGCCTTTTCTAAGAGGGGAGGAGGAGGGGGGGAGGGGGTAGGAGGGGATGGGAGGGGGGTAAGGGGCGAGAGGGAGGGTGGAAGAATGGTAGGTTTAGTAGGGGTGGAGGTGGGGGAGGGGGGATGGGGGTAGGGGGTAAGTGAAGAGTGTAAGAGTGGGGGGGGGGGAGGAAGGCGAGGAAGAGAGGGTATGGGGGGAGGTAGTGGGTAGGGACGAAGGGGGGGAGGTGAGGAGGGGGGATGAAACCGAAACTGCTCTCATTTTTTGTGTTTGTTTGCTTGTTCCTCTTTGTAAAGGAGACATCGATTTGAATTGTCATACATTTATATATATTTTATGGATATTGATTATCTTTATCGATCGTTGTATCACTCAGTGTTATTACCATTTCTTTTATAGTGACTTTTTATTGCCGCCATTACAGTTATCATTTCCGTTCATAAATATTTCATATAATTTGCTAATTGATTTGATTGTTAATGTGCATCTAGAGGAAGGAAGAACGTTCTTTGAAATTCTAAATCATAAAATTTAGTATTACTGATATTACTGTTATCATAGATATATTACCATTATTTCCAGAGTAATCACTGCTACCAGTTTTGCACACGCACACACACACGCACACACACACACACACACATAACACAACACATCTAGACCAAAAAGGACCTTTTCTCACCCGATATCGTCTCCAGAAGAGTCGCTGCTCCTTCCTCTAAGCCACTACACCGGTTTGGAGAAAGTCTTCGACAACGACTGGATTCTTCGGCCCCCTTAGGAAAGAGTCTGAAAGATTAGATAAGGATAATCTTGAGATAATGACTGGCAATTGCACTCGACTTGTTCCTGGCGTTGTTGGTCATCAGGGGAAAGCTTTCATTGCAACATAGGTAACGTTGCAGTTCTTTGCATGGTTCAGTAAGACTTTTTTAAGAAGTGTTTTTTTACGGGGATGTTAGATGCAGAAAGGGA
>BOPN01000573.1:262057-264557 GCA_017312705.2 Penaeus japonicus | reverse complement strand
AAGGTATTGTATGATAAAGGGAAGACATAAGTAAGGTAATGTAAGGTAATGCAAGGCAAGGTCAAAAGAAGCTAAGATAAAAGTAGGGTAATGTCAGGTAAGGTCAACAGAAGGTAAGATAAAAGTAGGGTAATGTAAGGTAAGGTCAAAAGAAGCTAAGATAAAAGTAGGGTAATCTAAGGTAAGGTCAACAGAAGCTAAGATAAAAGTAGGGTAATGTAAGGTAAGGTCAAGAAAAGGTAAGATATAGGTAGGGTTATGTAATATATATATGAAAAGTGACGAGCATGGTAGAGAAGTAAAGGGAAGGGATGGGAATGGGAAAGAAAGAGCGAGAGAAAGGATATTAAGATAAAAGTATCGAAAGGAGGGGAAAGACGAAGTAACGTAAGGTAATTTAAGGTAAAGGTAAAGTAAGCTAAAGGTAAGACAAAATAAAGAAAGGCAAGACAAGAAAATGTAAAGTAAAGTAACAGAAAAGCAAAATAATGAAAGGTAAGACAAAGGTAAAGATAAAGCAAAATAACACCAGAAAAGATAAAAGTAAAACAATGTAAGGAAAGCTAAGCCAAACTACCACAAGGTAAGACGGAGAAAAGCGAAATAAAGGAAAGGTAAAGCAAAAAAAAAAAAAAAAAAAAGACCTACGCATAAAGGCATAACGGTGAAGGAAAACCGAGAAATTATATACTTAGGAAGTCGCTGCCCTATGGATGATGTAATAGGAAGGTATTGTATGATAAAGGGAAGACATAGGTAAGGTAATGTAAGGTAAGGTCAAAAGAAGCTAAGATAAAAGTAAGGTAATGTAAGGTAAGGTCAACAGAAGGTATGATAAAAGTAAGGTAATGTTAGGTAAGGGCAACAGAAGTTAAGATAAAAGTAGGGTAATGTAAGGTAAGGTCAACAGAAGCTAAGATAAAAGTAGGGTAATGTCAGGTAAGGTCAAAAGAAGCTAAGATAAAAGTAGGGTAATGTCAGGTAAGGTCAACAGAAGCTAAGATAAAAGTAGGGTAATGTCAGGTAAGGTCAACAGAAGCTAAGATAAAAGTAGGGTAATGTCAGGTAAGGTCAAAAGAAGCTAAGATAAAAGTAGGGTAATCTAAGGTAAGGTCAACAGAAGCTAAGATAAAAGTAGGGTAATGTAAGGTAAGGTCAAAAGAAGGTAAGATAAAAGTAGGGTAATGTAAGGTAAGGTCAAAAGAAGCTAAGATAAAAGTAGGGTAATGTAAGGTAAGATACAAAAAAGTTAAGATATAGATAGGGCTATGTAATATATATATGAAAAGTGACGGACATGGAAGGGAAGTAAAGGGAAGGAATGGGAATGGGAAAGAGAGAGCGAGAGAAAGGACATTAAGGTAAAAGTATCGAAAGGAGGGGAAATACTAAGTAACGTAAGGTAATTTAAAGTAAAGGTAAAGTAAGCTAAAGGTAAGACAAAGTAAAGAAAGGCAAGACAAGAAAATGTAAAGTAAAGTAACAGAAAAGCAAAATAATAAAAGGTAAGACAAAGGTAAAGTTAAAGCAAAATAACACCAGGAAAGATAAAAGTAAAGCAATGTAAGGAAAGCTAAGCCAAACCACAATAAGCTAAGATGAAGAAAAACAAAATAAAGGAAAGGTAAAGCAAAAAAAAACAACGTAAAAAATAAAGAAAGCAAAGATAAAACATGGGCAAGCTCTCCCTCACGCTGCGGCGCCGTTGCTACGCTATGGTTGCTGTTATATATTTTGTTCAGCCTCAGGGGGGCGTCAGAGCCCCTAGAGAACACCGTCGGCGATTTAATTTATGTTGCGTCCTCCTCTCCTCTCCCCCTCCCTCACCTTCCTCCTCTCCTCCCCGTCCCCTCTTCCTCCTCTGCTCCCCGTCCCCTCTTCCTCCTCTCCTCTCCTCCCACCTCCCCCTTTCATCCTCTCCTCCCCCTCCCTCCCTCTTTTCTCCTCTCCTCCCCCTCCCTCCCTCTTTCCTCCTCTCCCCCTCTACCCCTTTATCCTCTCCTCCCACCTCCCCTCTTCCTCCTCTCCTCCCACCTCCCCCCTTCCTCCTCTCCTTCCACCTCCCCCCTTTATTCTCTCCCCTCCCCCTCTTTCTTTCCCCCCCTCCCTCTCTCCCCCTTCCTCCTCTCCTCCCACCTCCCCCTTTCATCCTCTCCTCCATCCCCCCTCCTCCCCCACCCCACCCCTACTCTGGCGGAACTCCTGCCGTGCAGTGTGGATGGGGTAGCAGGTAGGGGGTAGGGGGTAGGGGAGGGGGTAGATTGGATAATGGGGACCAGAGGGATAGGGGAGGGGGTTAGGGGCAGCTAGGTTGGTAAGGGGTAGGGGGTAGGGGGGAAGGGGGCCCTACATGGAGGGGGTAGCCAGGAGAGCGGGGTAGAGTAAGACGGAAAGGGAGGAGGGGGGGGGGGGGGTAGCCTGGAGTATGGGTGGAGGAGAGAGGAGGGAGGTGGGGTGGTAAGGTAGCCCTTTTCCAGCAGGATAGGAAAGGCAAGGAAAA
>BOPN01000573.1:252057-254557 GCA_017312705.2 Penaeus japonicus | reverse complement strand
CATCCTTCTCTCCTTCTCTCTTCTTTATCATCACAACCTACCTTCGAAAAGCAAAAATACTTCCCGCTCTCTATGCTGAAGTATAATATTTATATCAAAGTCTGATGCTCATTAACATCAAAACCGTAATCATTTCGGCGACGTGTATGTACCGCAAACAATACAGTTTCTCCCACCTAATTAAGGTTACTTTTATCACTAATAGCCACTCACTATTTCTATTCCACAGTGATACTATCTGTGCCTCTACTGTACGTTTGAACTCTGCGGTGATTTGGACAATGCTTAATCCTCATCATCTCACAGACAGAGGTATTATTGGGGTTTTTATCCTTCATTATAAGGGTTTAGGGATCTTCTAACTATTGTCTGTATTATGATAGATTTATCCCCTTTTTATCCCCCTATGTCTTCTTGTCATTTTCTCTCCCTCTGTCTTCCCGTTTTCTTCGCCGACGCTTTCTTCTCTTCCTCTATCCCTCATCTATGGGTTCTCTCACTTCCTTCTCTTTTCTTCTTCCTCATTTCCCTCACGGTTTTCGTCATCGTTTTCTTCGCCGACGCTTTCTTCTCTTCCTCTATCCTTCATCTATGGGTTTTCACTTCCTTCTCTTCTCTTCTTCCTCATTTCCCTCACGGTCTTCGTCATCTCACTCACAACGGCTATCTATCCCATCACTCGCTTCGGGAATCCACGCTTTCATCTCCTCGACCACATCTTTTCATCTCCCTCATAACTACCTCATCACAGACTCATCACCCTCCTCATCACCAACACCATCAAGGGGTTGCAACAAGCGTGCAATACATCATGTTCGAACAAGCCTGGACTGTGTAGCCGAACAAGCCTTGATCATGTTGCAGATTACCTCCGCAGACAGCTCTTTAAAATGCAGTCATGGCTTATGCGCCAGCAAGTTGATAATTATTAAAATTTGCATTTCAATGGCTGCGCGGCAAAGGACGGCTAACCCGGCAAATCCGAGGAGCCTTTTGAGTCTTATCCTCCCTTCGACTAAGGGCTAAAATAGCCCGGGAGTCCTGGATGACTTTATGACTCGGTGATCTGGCGACATTATTGTAGTTAACACAATCGCTGAAGAAGAGGGAACAGACCCTCAGAATACACCGGCTCTGAAAGAAAACAGGTATCCCACCTCCTCGCCTACAAAAACCCACACTGTATTTGCCCTCTATAAATATCCTCCTTCTATTGGGAACCTCCCCCCCCCCCCCCCCCCCCCCCCCCCTCCCCATTCTCCTGTAGGGCGAAGAGTCCGTCCATCGCCCGGGCCTTCTTCAGCGACGTCTTCGGCGGCGGTTGCGGCTACGGCGGCTGCGGCTACGGCTACGGCTACGGCGGCGACCTCAGGGGCGTCCCGTCCCGTCCCGCTGGAGGCAAGAGCCGAGGTTTTTAACATGCGGGCCCAGGTGACACCCCTGATTTATGGTAATTTGTTAATTAAAAGCGAACACGGCCGACTAAGTAGAGGGTGCGGAACCATGTTTGTTTTTCCAGCGCTTAGCCAGGCCCCCTCGATCTCGCGGCGTCGTAACGGGAACATTTTACTGGACTCTTCCTCGGAGATGACAGCCGAGGGATGAGGATGCTGAGGGGGCCGGAGGAGGCGCTGGTCGTTATCAGGAGGCCGCCGTGAAAGGATGCTCTTGTGAGGGAGGGGAGGGGAGGGGAGGGGAGGGGAGGAGAGGAGGAGGTGGAGGTGGTGGCAGAGGAGGAGGATGAGAAGGAGGAAGTGGTGGCAGAGGAGGAGGTGGATGAGGGGGGGCGATGGGGGAGAAGGAGGAAGTGGTGGAAGAGGAGGAAGAGGTGGAGGAGAGGAAAGAGGGTGAGACGAAGGGGAAGAAGGAGGAGAATAAGAAAGAGAAAGAGGAAGAGGAAGGGATTAATGAGTGGGTAGAGGAGGAGAAGGAAGAAGAGGACGATGATGATAGAGAAGAAGGAGGAGGAATAAGAATAAGAATAAGAATAAGAGGAAGGAAGAGGAGGAAGAGGAATAAGAATAAGAATAAGAATAAGAGGAAAAGGAGGAGGAGGAGGAAGAAGAAGAGGAATGAAAAAGAAAAATGAAATAAAAAGAAAGAAAAGAAAAAGGAGTCAAAAAGAAGAAGAAAGAACAAAAACAAGAAAAACCAAAAGAGACGAAGGAGAAGAAGAAGAAAATATGAAGGAACGCAAGTAAGGAGAGGTGGTCGCGAAGATGGATGGGTCGTCGGGCAGGAAAGGAATCCTCATGGGTGCGTGTGTGGGCATGAGGGCCGATTATTGATTGGGAAATGGGTGGGCATGAGTGGTTGCTTGGTTGTTAAATAGGGTGGCGGTCGGAGCGAAATGGTCATGATTTTTTTTTTTTTTTTTTTTTTTTTTTTTTTTAGGTATGGGGAGTGAGAGACAGTCAAAGGACGTCGTGGAACTTTAATCTAGAAGCATCACTATTAAATAAAATCTTTTAAAATCGTCTTTTTGGTTCACCATGTATAG
>BOPN01000573.1:227057-232057 GCA_017312705.2 Penaeus japonicus | reverse complement strand
ATTGGGTTTCATAAGACAAGACAAGGAATGTAAAACCGCGCTCTCACACACAAGGTTTCGCGCCAAAACAATTTAGAATGAATATAGTTGTTTTAATTAAGTGTACGTGTGTGTGTGTGTGTGTGTGTTTGTGTGTGTGTGTGTGTGTGTGTGTGTTTGTGTGTTTCTGTTTGTGTGTGTGTGTGTGTGTGTGTTTGTGTGTGTCATGTACACACACAAACACACGTACAATAGAATGTAAATAAATCGATAAATTGCAATTGCCATTTTCCTTGTACGTACGTTCTTTGCACTATTTTTTCTTAATTCTTTCCGTTAACCGAACAAATATTCCCAGCGCCAAACCAGCCCTGAGAACCAACAACCAAAATCAATTTTTATACCCCCCCCCCCCCCCCCCTTTCAAAAAACACACCCCAAAAAAAAAAAAAAAAAAAAAAAATGTAAAGAGAATGAAAAGTTTTCTCTGGCCCCTCCAACACCCTGCGTCGACCCCACGAAGAGCGAAAAATCTACCGCGAAAGACTTAAGCCTCTTGCCTCTAACACATAGCAACATAGCCTTTGCAACATCTAATCCGAAGGCCTGCAATGTCGTCGGGTCCCTCGGCATGTGGCTTGAGTCTCCCGTCGTTGGAGAATTCTTGAGCTGTAATTTTCCAGATGGAACTTTCTTCTTTCCGTCCAGTTGGTGAGTTTGTTTACCTTATGCCGAGAGGTGGAGCTTATCTCGGCGACTTTGGGGAAATATCAGTCAGTATTTATTCAAACGGAAATATCAGAGAAAATTCATCTTCTTCTCTTTATTGTTTTGATTTTTGTTATTCTGTTTATACTTTAGCATTTTCCTTCTTTCTCTTCGTTTCTTTCATTTTCCTTTCTTTCTTTCTTTCTATCTTTTTTTTCTTTCAATTTTGACTCCGTATGTTTTGTCTTATTCTTCATTATTTTCTCTTTCCCTTTTCTCCTATTTCTACGCCTCCTTCCCCTCCTCTTCCTCCTCCTCTACTATTCCTACTATTACTACTACTGCTGCTACCACTACTTCTACTATTACTCTTCCCCCCTTCCTCTTCCTGTTCAATTTCTACGTCTTCATCGTCGTATTCTCCTCCTCCTCTTCCACCTCCTCCTCCATCGCCTCCTCCATTCTTCACCTTCTTCCTCTTCTCCTTCACCTTCTTCTTCTTCCTTTTTCTCTTCTTCTTCTTCTTCCTCCTCTTCCTCCTCTTCTTCTTATCATTATTATCATAATCATTATTATTCCTCTTCTCCTTCACCTTCTTCTTCTTCTTCTTCCTTTTCTTCCTCTTCTTCCTTTTCTTCTACTTCTTCTTCTACTTCTTCTTCCTCTTCTTCTTCTTCTTCTACCTCTTCTTCTTCCTCTTCTCCTTCACTTTCCCTTTCTCCTTCACCTTCTTATTATTATTATCATTCTCCTTCATCATCATCATCATCAACCTCATCTTCTTCCTCCTACTCTTCCACCTCTACCCACACCATAACCCCACCATTCCTTTCTCTTCTTATTATTCTTTTTTTCATCTGATTCTCCTTCTCTTTCTCTCTGTACGTCTAATGACAACACTACCAGCGTGTGTATAACGATCATATTCATCATATTATATAAACATATTCTAATACGACTCAGCAATCAGGTATATCATCATAGTGTGATTAAAGTTGTTTATGTTTACAATTCGAGGTTTCTGCATGTTGAACACGTGGAGCTGAAGGGAATCAAGTGTGCAATTGCAAGACCACAAGACTTGACTTTACGATTAGACAAAAGAACATGATGATGATCGAGGAAAGTAATGTTTATAGTTATTGTTGTTGTTATGTTGTTGTTTGTGTTGCAGGGATTGTTGCAGTGGATATGTTATTTTATCATTATAAGTATGGAAATAATTGTTGTCATTATTGCTATCATCATTCTCATTATTTTTGTTACTATCATAATAATTATTATTATTTTCATTACAATTGATGTTATCATCATCGTTACTATCATTGTTATCATCATCATAACCTTTACGATTATCATAATTATTGTAAGCGTTATCATCAACATTAATAGTAATAGTAGTACCAGTTGCTGTTGTTGCAAGAATAGCATGGAAATTTCCGTTCTGATTCAATTAGCGTTACGGTAAAGCAATGCACGAACAATACCCTTAAGTAAACATGTTGTGTATCTGCAATACTTTGCACCGACTCACAATACTGCAAAAAGGTTCGGATAGGAATGATTAATTCTAGAAAGTAAGATGAATATTGAAACGTTAATTACACACGTTCCATTGCAGAATTATTTATTCATATATTTTCAACATTTTCAATATATATTTTTGTATATGCAATTACACGATTCCATCTTGCGTGCTTGCTTACTGCTTTCTTGCGCGTCACGGGATTATCAAAGAAAAAGTGAGAGAGAGAGGGGGGTAAAGAAAAGAAAACAAGAGAGAGAGAGAGAGAGAGAGAGAGAGAGAGAGAGAGAGAGAGAGAGAGAGAGAGAGAGAGAGAGAGAGAGAGAGAGAGAGAGAGAGAGAGAGAGAGAGAGAGAGAGAGAGAGAGAGAGAGAGAGAGAGAGAGAGAGAGAGAGAGAGAGAGAGAGAGAGATAGATAGAGAGAGAGGAGGGGGGAAGCGAGAGAAACATCATGACATCAGAAAGCCGTGCATCAAACTGTGATTTTTGCCCGATTAGTCCTCTCGTATTGATCGGCTTGCAGGGAGACATTACTGGCGATCAACTCACCTGTAAGACCTAGTTGTGAGATTAATCATAAGTCTCCATCCTCCCCTACCCCTGTTTCTCCTATTTCACCTCCCCCCCCCTCCCTCCCTCCCTTCCTTACGTCAGAATCTCTTCCCTTCCTACCTTTTCCCCCTCTCCCCCCTCTCACCTCCTTTCCCCTCCTACCTTTCCCCCCTCTCCCTCCCTCTCCCCCCTCTCCCTTCCTACCTCTCCCCCTTCTCCCCTCCTATCTTTCCCCCTCTCCCCTCTATCCACCTCCCTCCCCACCACCTCTCCTTCTTGTATATCTCTTCCCCTTTTATCTTCCCCTTCTCGCACTTCTTAGTTCTTCACTCCTCTTTCCTCTTTTTTTCCCCTTCTCCTTTCTCCTCACGCCCCCCACCCCACCCCAACCCCTACCCCCACCATCCCCAACCCTTTCCCATTACTACCTGTCCCCCCCTCCCCAGCCCATGTTCCCATACTCCTCAATTTCACCGCCGCCAGCCCTCTTCGCCGACCTCGCAAGTGTACATGTAAGTGTTCTTATTCGTGTTCTTGTGCGTCTGTCTGTCCTGTATTTATTGTGGCAACGCTCGCTCCATCTCCACGGAAGTTTTATTTGTCTTGGAAGTCGCTTTTTGACCATCAAGTCGAAAAGGAAGATTAGAAGACTGATGGTGGGAGAGGAAGGGGGGGGAGGGGGGAGAGGAAGGGAGGGAGGGAGGAGGGAGAAGGGGAGGGGGGTAAGGGAGGAAGGAGAAGGGGAGACCATGGGAGAAAGGCAGAGGGGGGGAGGGATGGGATGGGAGAAGGAGAGGGGGGGAGGGATGGGATGGGAGAGGAAGGGGAAGGGGGGAGGGGGGATGGGATGGGAGAGGAAGGGGATGGGATGGGAGAAGGGGAGGGGAGAGGGATGGGATGGGAGAAGGGGAGGGGGGGGGGAGATGGGATGGGAGAGGAAGGGGAGGGGGGAGGGATGGGATAGGAGAAGAGGATGGGGGATGGAATGGTATGGGAGAAGGGGAGGGGGTGAAGGATGGGATAGGAGAAAGGGAGGGGGGAGAATGGGATGGGAATGGAGAAGAGGAGGGGAGATGAGATGGTATGGGAGAGGAAGGGGATGGGGGAGGGATGGTGTGGGAGAAGGGGAGGGGGGGAGGGAGAGGAAGGGGAGGGGATGGGAGGGATGGGATGGGAGAAGAGGAGAGGGGATGGGATGGGAGAAGGGGAAGGGGGAGACTAGGCGAGAAGGGGAGGGGGGAGGGGGGAAGGATGGGATGAGAGAAGGGGAGGGGGTGAGACTAGGGGAGATGGGGAGAGAGGGTGAGAACACGTAGGGGAGGGGGATGGGGAAGAAATAGTTGGGGGGAGGGGAGAGGAGGAAGAATAGGAGGAGAAGGGGAAAGAAGGAAAGACAGGAGAAGAGAGAAAGGGGAGAAAGAAAGGGGGAAGAGGAGAGAGGAGGATAATCAGGAGGAGAAGGGAAGAGGGGAGTGAAGAGAAAAAAGGGTGAAGGGGGGGAATAGGAGGAGAAGAAGAGAAGGTGGAGGGGAGAGGATGAAGAACACAGGTAGAACGAGAGAGAGGAGAACCGCAGAAGAACTAGGGGAAGGGAAAATATGACAAGAAGTGGAGAGGGGAAAAAAGGGACAGAAAAAAACAGAAGGAAAAGAAACAAAAAAAGGGACAGAAAAAAACGAGAAGGAAAAAAGAGAGAGAGAAAAAAAAAACAAGAACAAAGAGAACGAAGAAGAAGAACAGAACAGAAAAGAAAAGAAAAGAAAAGAAAAAAAAGACGAAGAGAACAGAAGCAAGAATCAGAGAAAGGAGATAGCAGGCGACAAGGGGAAGGGGGGGAGGGGGGAGGAGAAGAGGGGGAGGGGGAGGGGGGAGGGGAAGAGGGGGAGGGGAGAGAGTAGTCTGGTTGCCATAGCATCTCTGTTTGTGTTGGAGACAGGCAATGCTGAAGAGACGAGATAAAGTGAGAGATGAGGTGGGGGGGGGGGGGGTGGAGTGCCATAGTCGCGTGCTTTTAAAGATAATCAGAAACCCGTAAAAAAAGAGTGACTCTATGATATTGCAACACTGAAGCAAGAGTATGTCGTATATATGTGTTGTGTGGAATTTGCGTTTGTATCGTATTTTGATATTACGATAACGATTATTTTCGTTACGATTGTCATTATCAATTTTGTTATCATTACTATCGTCATTATTATTATTATTATCCTTATCATCAATGTTAATATCATTATCA
>BOPN01000573.1:202057-209557 GCA_017312705.2 Penaeus japonicus | reverse complement strand
AATAACATCACCACTTCATTAATAACACCATAATAACAACACCACTTCATTAATAACACCATTATAACATCACTACATCAATAACATCCTTACTGCATCAGTAACACCACAATAACAACACCACATCATAAATAACACCACAATAACAACATCACTACATCAATAACACCCCTACTGCATCAATAACACCACAATAACAACATCACCACATCAATAACACCACAATAACATCACTCTACATGAATAACGCTACACACAAAAAAAAAAAAAAACATCACCACCATACTACCAGCAAGAACAACTCATCACAACATCACAACATCACACCATCATCCTGCAACCGTATTCTAGTAGTATGACATCACCCTCTGATGTTAATATTAAAGCGAGAAGTCAATAATCACTCTTAATCTTTATGTTTCTAGCAACACTTATTTATTAACCTCGTTATGTCGTAATATAAGAGGAAGTATTTATGTACCGTTTAGAGATATGTTGATTTTTTTTTTTCCTTTTTCTCTTTTTTTTCTTTTAATGGCATCTTGGTCTTGGCACATGTGATGACGTCAGACGAGGGGAGGGGGGGAGGAAGAGGGAGCGGGAGAGGAGGGAGGGATGGGATGAGGAGAGAAAGGATGAGGAAGAGGGAGTGTAGGGAGGGGTGAGATGAGAAGAGAAAGGAAGAGGAAGAGGAGGGAGGGAGGGATGGGATGAGGAGAGAGAGGGAGAGGGAGAGGAGGGAGGGATGGGATGGGGAGAGGAGGAAGAGGGAGAGGGAGCAGGAGAGGAGGGAGGGGTGGGATGAGGAGAGAGAGGAAAGAGGAATGGGAAGAGAGAGTTAGAGAGAGAGAAGGGGTAGAGAGGAATGGGAAGAGGGGAGAGAGAAGACAGGGGAAGAGGGGGAGAGGAGAGAGAGAAGGAGGAATAGGAATAGGAAGAGGGAGAAGTAGAGGGGGAAGAGGGAGAGGAGAGAGAGAAAGAGAGAGAGGAATAGGAAAAGGAGAGAGGAAGAGGAGAGAGAGGGGGAAGATTAGGAAGGAATAGGAAGATGAGAGAGAGAGAGGTAGAGGGAGAGAGAGAGGGAGAGAAAAGGGAGGGAGAGTGGGGGAGAAGAAAGAATAGGAAGAGGATAGAGAGAGAGATGTAGAAGAAGAAGAAGAAGAAGAAGAAGAAGAAGAGAGAGCGAGAGAGAGAGAGCGAGAGAGAGAGAGAGAGAGAGAGAGAGAGAGAGAGAGAGAGAGAGAGAGAGAGAGAGAGAGAGAGAGAGAGCGAGAGAGAGAGACTAAAACATAAGACGAAGGCGTAGAATGAAGACGTTTGGCGAGTTTTGACAACCAAGACCTTATCTCCTTCGAGGTCTGGTTAAAGGGGAGATAGAGGTGATAATCGTGTGCTACGAGACTTCCCTCTTTACCCCCTCTTCCCTCATCTTCTTCCTCATTTTCCTTTTCCTCTTCCTCTTTCTCCGTCTCTCCCCTTTCCCCCTCCGCTTCTTCTTCCCTCTCCGTCTTACTTTCCCCCCTTTTCCCCTCATCCCCTCCCTTCGCCCCCTTTCTCCCCTCTCTCTACTTCTTCTTCTCCTCTCCATCCTCCCCTCTTCCCCCCACTCTCCCTCCCTCTTCAGCCCCCCCTCCCCCTCCCCCTCCCTCCCTCTTCACCCCCCTCTTCCCCTCACCCTCCCTCCCTCTTCACCCCCCTCTTCCCCTCACCCTCCCTCCCTCTTCACCCCCCTCCCCCTCACCCTCCCTCCCTCTTCACCCCCCTCCCCCTCCCCCTCCCTCCCTCTTCACCCCCCCTCCACCTCTAAAGGCGAGGAAGCGGTACTGCGTCACGGGATGATCCGACCTGGCGACATGGTGTGGCGTATCTGCGGGGTTTTAATTACGCACGTGGACCCCTTCTCTAGTCATTCATTCGCTACTTTTTTTCTTTTTTTTGTCTGTTTTCTTTTTCTTTTTCTTTCTCTCGTTCTTTTTTTTTCTTCTTCTTCTTCTTTTCTCTCTCTCTCTCTGTCTGTCTTTCTGACTCTCTTTCTCTCTTCTCTCTCTCTGTCTCTTTCTGATTTTTTTGTGATTTCTTTAAACTTGTCTTATATAATGACACAATAATGTTAAAGGGCAGAAACAGAGATAGAAATAATGTAAACTACAAAATATATGTATATATTTCTCTCTCTCTCTCTCTCTCTCTCTCTCTCTCTCTCTCTCTCTCTCTCTCTCTCTGTCTGTCTGTCTTTCTGACTCTCTCTCTCTCTCTCTCTTTCTGTCTTTCTGACTCTCTTTCTCTCTTCTCGTTTATTCATTCATTCGTTATCTCTTTTTGCCTACCTTTTTTCCTTTTTATTTCTCTCTCTTCATTTCTTTCTTCTTCTTCTTCTTTTTCTTCTCTCTCTCTCTCTCTGACGCTTTCTCCCTTCCTCTCTCTCTCTCTCTCTCTCTCTCTCTCTCTCTCTCTCTCTCTCTCTCTCTCTTTCTGACTCTTTCTCCATTCTTCCTCCCACCCCCCTCTCTCTCTCTCTTTCTCTTTCTCTCCTTATTTTTGTTAGAGGGGACATTTCGATAAAGAATGAGAATAGGAGACACGATTTCACAGGAGGAGAAAAGGAGAAAAAGGGATAAGGAGATGGCGAGTGAGTAGAGTTAGAGAAAGAAGGAGGAAGAAGAAATAAAGGAAGATAAAAGAACTGAAATGAGAGAGAAGCGAAAGCGTGAAAACTTTCTTGGAGTAAGACATCATGTGAAGCTGTTACCATGTGACCCGCGCCGCGCCGTCTTTCCGCCACAACGCGAAATTTAGAGATCGTTAAATCTTGATGATTGTCGCCAGGCCATCCTCCTTCTGTCTCTCGGTCTCCCTCTCTCCCCCTGTCTCTCTATATCTTTCTCTCTATATCTTTCTCTCTCTCTCTCTCTCTCTCTCTCTCTCTCTCTCTCTCTCTCTCTCTTTTCTCTATCTATCTATCTATCTATCTATCTATCTATCTACATATCTATCTATCTATCTATCAATCTATCTATCTCTATTTATCTATCTATCTCTCTCTGACTCCCTCTCTCTCTCTCTATCTCTCTCTCTGACTCTCTCTCTCTCTCTCTCTCTCTCTCTCTCTCTCTCTCTCTCTCTCTCTCTCTCTCTCTCTCTCTCTCTCTCTCTCTTCCCCCTCCCTTCCCATACTCTCCTTTCCGCCCTCCTTCTCTCCGCTCATGGTGACATTTTCATCTCTCTCCCACCCCTCCCTCCTTCCCATCCCTCTCCTCCACCCTCTTCCTCTCACCTTCCCCTCCTCTCCCCCCTCCCATCATGCCTTCCCCCTCCTTCGCTCCCTTCCCTTCCCTCTCCCTTCCCTCCCCTCCCGATGGCATCTGTGGCACTCTAGTGGCACCCAGAGCCGGCGCCAGGACACCCATCGCCAGCCACGTCCCTCAGAACTTAAGCGCCGAGGAGAACGCTCACAGCTGGCAAGACATGTTTAGAGAGAAGGGGAGGAGAAAGAGGGGGAGAGAGGGGAGGGAGGAAGGAAAGAGAGAGAGAGAGAATAGGAGAGGAGGAGGGAGAGTATGAGAGTGAGGAGGGAGAGGAAAAGGGAGAGATTGGGAAAGGAAGAGGGAGAGGAAGATGGAGAGGGAGGGAGAGGAAGGAAAGAGAGAGAGAAGGGAGAGTAAGAGAGTGAAGAGGCAGAGGAAGAGGGAGAAATTTGGAAAGGAAGAGGGAGAGGAGAGAGGTTGGCAGGGGAAGAGGAAGAAGAGGAGGGAGAGGAGGAAAAAGTGAGAGAATGGGAAAGGAGGAAAAAGTGAGAGAATGGGAGAGGAGGAAGGAGGACGTGGAGGAGAAATGAGAGAATATGGCAGACAGACAGACAGACAGATAGATAGATAGATAGATAGATAGATAGATAGACAGACAGACAGACAAACAGAAAAATACTGAAAGACGGAAAAAGAAACAATAAGCAAGAGAAATAGAGGACAGAGAGAGAGAGAGAGAGAGAGAGAGAGAGAGAGAGAGAGAGAGAGAGAGAGAGAGAGAGAGAGAGAGAGAGAGAGAGAGAGAGAGAGAGAGAGAGAGAGAGAGAGAGAGAGAGAGAGAGAGAGAGAGAGAGAGAGAGAGAGAGAGAGAGAGAGAGAGAGAGAGAGAGAGAGAGAGAGAGAGAGAGAGAGAGAGAGAGAGAGAGAGAGAGAGAGAGAGAGAGAGAGAGAGAGAGAGCCAAGCCGAGGGGAGCACCGGAAGAGGAATGTCTTGCCGGAACTGGCCAGAGAACCACGTTAGAGATCGCACATAAAAGACGAGAGGTTTTGGGGGTAAGAAGAGAAGGAGGAGGGGGGGAGGGGGAGGAGGGGAAGGAGGAGGAGATGGTGGTGGTGGAGGAGTGTGTAGGAACGAAGGAAGGGAAGAGGAGGAATTGAGGTAGGAGGTGAGGATGGAGAAATTGAAAGGAGGGAATGAAGATAATAATTTAGAAAAAAAAAGATGATGTGGAATGGAAATGACAGGATGAGAAAGATACAAGGATAAAGGAGTGAAAGGAAGAGAAAGAGAGAGGGAGAGAGAATTAGCAGACTTGGAGGAACAGAGAAAGGAAATGAGGAGAAGGAACTCGAGAAAAACGAATATAATGTAAATCAAATGATAGGAATAAGGGGATTTTTAAAAAATGAATAAAAAACATTTATAGAAAATAAAAGATGATTATATGTATAAACAAAAGACAAGTGAATGACTAAAGACATAACATGTATGAAAAAAGGACGAAAATAAAATATTTAAAAATATGAACACAAGAAATTGATAAAACATATAAAGGGATAGAGATTCGATAATGATATGAAGATTATTTATTAGATAGACAAAGATAATATTCCTACAGCATTCTACAAACTAGAAATAAACAATCATTTCATAACGATAATCACAACCATTCCAAGAAAAGGGAAAAAGGAAATGATATATAATAATTCTTGTATAAAGATGATAAAAAGATATATATCATAAAATGAAAAGGCAAAAATATTATCATATAATGCTAATAACACGGAAAGAAAAGAAAATATCTTTAAAATAATAATAATAATCATATGATGATTTTGATGATAAAATCAGATACTGAAAATAAGGCAAATTGCTTCACTCTATTTGAAAACTATATCTTGTGATAAAGCGAACGTGGAAATAGAGATAAGAGGGAAAGGGTGAAAAAATATTTTTAAAAATTATCTACATAGTATTACAATAACGAAGGATATTCAAGAGAAACGCAGAATGGAAGCAGTAAAGCAAGGCCGAAGATTGGGAAGACTGAAGAAAAGAAGAGAAGAAGAGACAAGAAGAGGAGGCAAAAGAGACTAAATAGAGAGAAAGAGAGAGAGAGAGAGAGAGAGAGAGAGAGAGAGAGAGAGAGAGAGAGAGAGAGAGAGAGAGAGAGAGAGAGAGAGAGAGAGAGAGAGAGAGAGAGAGAGAGAGAGAAAGAGAGAAAGAGAGAGAGAGAGAGAAAGAGAGAAAATGAGGTGCCTCCATCTTGAAACGGAGCCCCCCACCCCCCACCCCTGCTCTACCCTCCCTTACATAAATTTCATCTATTTTTCCCTACCTCCTCCTCCTCCTCCTCCCCTTCCTACCTCCGTTTCCCCATTTCCCCCTTTCCGCATCTTCCCTCCTCCTCCTCCTCTCTTTTCCCTATTTCCTCATCCTTTCCCTCCTCTTCTCCACCTTTCCTTACTCTCCCCCTCCCTTCCTTTTCCTCTTTCCCTCACCACTTCCTCTACCCTCACCTCCTCACTTTCTTTCCTCCTCCCCATCTCCCCTACCCATTCCCTCCTCCCCTCCCCACCCCACCCATCCCCACTCCCTCTATCTCCCCCCCTCCTTTGTCATCCCCCTCCTCACCCCCTCTACCCTCCCTCCCCCCGTATCATTCTCCTTTCCTCCCCATTCCCCCTTCCAACCTCCCCTCCTCTTTCCCTTATCTCCAGTCCCTCTCACACCCCCCTTCTACCCCCATATCCCCAGTCCCACCCCCTCCCCTTCTTACCCCCCATATCCCACTCCCACTCCCCTTCTTACCCTCCCACTCTTACACCCCCCTTCCCACTCCCCCTCCCCTTCTTACCCTCCCCCTCCCACTCCCACTCCTCTTTAACCCCTCCCACTCCCCCTCCCCCTTCTCACTCCCCCTCCCACTCCCCCTCCCCCTTCTCACTCCCCCATATCCCAACCCCCTCCCCCTTCTCACCCTCCCACTCCCACTCCCCCTAACCCTTCTTACCCTCCCACTTCCACTCCCACTCCCACTCCTCCTCCCCCCCCCCTCTTCTTACCTGTGGTTACCTGGCTGTCCTTTGAGTGCCATGCCTTAGTGATCAGTGCCGGGGTACGAGCACACGAGGGGTCGGCAACTCACCCAATAAAGATGCAGGTTCTGAGGCCATATGGATGATTGTTTTTGTTATTGTTTTTTGTTTTTTTTATTCCTTATTTTTCTTATTCTTGTTCTTGTTCCTTTCTTTTCTTTTTTCTTTTCTTTTCTTTTCTTTTATTTTCTTATTTTGCTTAGTTATTCATCTTATGATTTTTTTTCTTTATTTCTTGCTTATTCGTCTTCTTCTGTTTTCTTTTTTCTTTCATTTCTTTCTTTCTTATTCTGCTTCTTGTTTTTTTCTTTATTTCTTTATCTTTCCCTTTTTCTTCTCTGTTTCCTTTTCTCTTTTTATTCCTCCTCCGCCTTCTCTCTTTTCATCGTCCTGATTTATGGTTTATTTATTTTCTTCCCATTTCATTGTTATTGTTTTATTTTCTTTATCCTATTGTGGCACTATTATTATCGGTTTCTTCTCCTCCCGTTTTATCTTTTCCCCTCTCTCCCCCTTCTCTTATTTCATCTCTCTCTTTCTTCTTCTTCTCCTTCTCTTCTTATGTCCCTATTTTAACCTTCTTTCACATCAAATCTTTTCGCCTCATCTTCTCCTCCCTCTTACTGTTTCATTATTTCCCCTATTCCCCTCCTCCCTCTTTTTCCTATTCATCTTCTCCTCTTCCAATTGCATCTTCCTTCTTGCATG
This sequence comes from Penaeus japonicus, assembly GCA_017312705.2. Classification (NCBI taxonomy): domain Eukaryota; kingdom Metazoa; phylum Arthropoda; class Malacostraca; order Decapoda; family Penaeidae; genus Penaeus; species Penaeus japonicus. The sequence continues at coordinate 202,505 of BOPN01000573.1, read as the reverse complement.
TTTTCATCATTTCCTTTTCCCCTTATCTTCCGCCCCCTCTTTCTCCTTCTCCTCCTCCTCCTCCTACTGCTCCCCCTCCCCTCTACCTCCTCTTCCCTCCTGCTGTTTCACCCCCCTCCCCCCCACACACACACATACTTACTACGACTTTCCTCCCTTCCACCTCCCCACCTCCTCTCCTCTACCTCCTCCACCCCCTTCTCCTCCTCCTCCCATCCCATTATAGTCTCTCTCTCTCTCTCTCTCTCTCTCTCTCTCTCTCTCTCTCTCTCTCTCTCTCTCTCTCTCTCTCTCTCTAGGCATAGTTCCTATGCATATTCGTGTGTATACAACGTATATAGTATGAATAAACATATCAAAATCAAATCAATCTCTCTCTCTCTCTCCCTCCCTCCCTCCCTCTCTCTCTCTCTCTCTCTCTCTCTCTCTCTCTCTCTCTCTCTCTCTC
>BOPN01000573.1:160000-162500 GCA_017312705.2 Penaeus japonicus | reverse complement strand
ATTAATAGTTGCAGGAAGTGTTGAGGCATTGCAAGAATCCATTCACTGCAAGGTCATGACGTCATATTATCACACTCTATAAAGGATGGAATATCAATGATGTTTTTATATGTTATTTTTTTTATTGATGTGATTGCTTGAATTGTTTTTTTGCAATGTATTGTTGAAAGATTGGAATTATTGCATGTCGTTATTCATTTCTATTCGTTATTGAAATATCAATGCCATTGGTTGATATGGTGTGATATGCTATCATATCAATACGCTACTTGATCGCAAGGAAATATCGATGTCACTATATTTGATGTATTCATATCTCATCGTTCAATATGATTCAACTATACCATCAAATCACACCATAGCCCACTACTATACCACCACAATATTACCAATCAAAATAGTACACCATATCTCACCATACCCTTCCAAAACCGCATACCACTGAACACAACACCTGCGGTCACCATATCACGCTTACCACCAATATCACTATTTACATATAATACTGCAATATCACTAATCACACAATACCACAATATGTCACATTGCACCATACTAGAGCATACTATATTATCCACCATACAACCAGACCAAATCATGCTACAATATACCACACTATACTAGACCTCCCCATCACATACACGCACACACACACACACAAACACACACAAAAAAACACTCACTAACACACACACAAACAAACACAAACACACACACAAACAAACAAACACAAAAACAAACAAACACAAAAACACACACACACACAAACACACACACATAGCGAACCCACCACTACATACACCATATCTACACATCCGAAGGTACTTGTTGGCCTCGCAAGGAAACGGGTATAGTATCCATCACACCATAGGGGGTCAGAGAATAGGACATATACACACCTTGAGGATGAGTAACACCTGTGTACCGAGAAAAGGGGGAATTACCTGTATAGAACACCTTATAGGCAAATGTAAGAGGATGGTGTGTGTGTGTTTGTGTGTTTGTGTGTGTTTGTGTTTGTGTGTGTTTGTGTGTGTGTTTGTGTGTGTGTTTGTTGGTGAAAGTGTTTTAAGTATCCTTAAAAGGGTTTGGGAAAAAGGGTGTGTATTTTTCAAGTACACTAAAAGGTGTAAGAAAGGTACTTTAAGTATCATAAATCCTTTATGTTTCTGAAAAAAGTGTCAAAAATATTTTTTCAAAAATGTTAAAGAACATTAAAAAAAAAATTGTCTTCAAAGTACCCACAAGACTTTAAGCAAGATATTCTAACTATCCCAAGGGGTGTCGAAAATGCATCAATTACCCATAAGTATAAAAGAAAAGTCTATAAATATCATTATTTGTATATCGTAAATCATCTTAATTCATGAAACAGATTTTTACAAGGATGTAGCTGTGTTCTGGTGTGGCGTGACATAGTATAGTATGGTATTGCATGATGTATCATGATGTGGTATGGAATAGTTCTGCATGAATTGGTGTGATGTGGTTCTCTTATATTGCAAGATTGCGAATTGACGAGATCACATCACCCGGAGAAGAGAGACGAGAAGTTTAAATATTTTCAGATTCATGCTTTTTTAAGAAAGTGTTAACGGACTGGAGGTATGTAATAAGTACATATGATCATAAAAAGTATATTGATAAAAAACGAATACATACAAATAGCAATAAAATACGTACAGAATAAACATAAAAAAACGTACAAAAAAATACGTACAAATAACTAGAAAAAAATAAATTCGTACAAATAAGTACAAATTCGTACAAACAAAATAAATGAAAAACATACCAATCTACAACCCCCCTACGGCGTACATATTAAATTACGAGATCGTACACTCTCACTTACGCTATTTCGTAGCATCTAAAGACTAATTACCCGTGTTTACATAATCACGACGTTAACAGGCAAACGGGTCAAAATACCTTCCGCTTATGTCGCGGCGAAACGATTAAGGTCAGATTAAGCTAATGCAAAATGACCCTCTTTTTCCCTTTTCTTCCGTGATATGACCTGGTCTCCCTTTCTTCTAATCTTGACGTGAGGGAAAAGGGTTTAAAATCTTTGTCTTGTATTATATTTGGTTTATTCTTTCGTGTGTGTTTTTTTTTCTTCTTCTTCCTCTGGGTGTATTTGTATTTGTCTTTTCACTATCGTTATTCCTTTTTTTTTGTCAGTGTCATCATTGTCGTAATCATTGTTGTAATTATCGCATTACTATCCTCTACGCCATATGTTTTTTTTTTTTTTTTTTTTTTTTTGGTGTGTGTGTGGGTTCTCTATCTCTCTCTCTCTCTCTCTCTATCTATCTATCTATCTATCTATCTATCTATCTCTATCTATCTCTCTATCTCTCTCTCTCTTTCTTTCTCTCTTCCTTTTCCTCCCACTCACCCTCTCTCTCTCATATCCATCTCTCGAACTCATCCCCTGCTCTATCCTTCTATCTATCTATCCATCTGATCTATCTAGCTATCCTATTACCTATCCACAATT